>DWHO01003719.1:0-11723 GCA_018247575.1 Eurytides lysithous rurik | reverse complement strand
AGAAGTAGATGGAGAAACATCGTTAAGAAGAAGGTCATCTCATGATCGAGGTCACGACCCCCAGCATTGGGGAACGATGCAAGGAGGAGGAATTGAATCTTGATCGGTAGTAATTTTTGATTAATTTTAGAAAATAATTGTTCGCAAATGCTATATTCTTTAAATGTCGACACAGTCTCTGAGCATATTAAGCATACAGCTTTATCTTTGACGAATGTAAAAAAATAATCAAACTTCCACTTTTCTTGGAAATGCCTGTGTTCATATGCAACCTTCCGTTTTTTTTTTTTTGCTTTTCCGACATAGTAATATGGATTAAAAATTTGGAAGTTAAAAAAAATTGTAGGAAAAAAGAACTCTAATATTACCTTCTTGACAATAATATTGCACGCACGCCTTTCAAGAAACACCAGAATTGCTAAAACTGCTAGTTAACAGCTTATCAGTCTGAATGTTTATGTGACAGAAGCAATCACAAGCTCTGTGCTTTCGTATTGCATGTTTCAACAAGTCGCCGACAAGTGAGTAGCTCGACACAAAAATTGTTTCGGTTAAGTATGTGGGGTATATTTTATTATAATTAATTTTGTAACAATATATCGATAAAATAAATTCAATTTTAGGAATGCTTGGCGGGCCGCATAAACATGTTTAAAGGGCCGCGTGTTGCTCATCCCGTTGCTTTAAATTAACAGAAAAATGTCTTCTGGGTTTTGTAAGTTTAATATAATATTGATATTTCATTTCCTTACTAATAAACAAACAATATATTTCTATGCAGGCACTAAGAAATTAGAGAATTATTTTAGGATAGTGAACCTTTTTATTCACTTTGGCATAACTTGCAACTAAATGGCGCCGCAGCATTTCATCTTCTGTATTTTTCAATTGACCATAAAAATCTGTATTTATGGCTACTATGAATATACACTGAGAGAACTATATCTGGAGTACAATACAGGGTCTAATAGTTGAGTATTGAAGATTTAAAATTTTAACTTTGTCCGTACTGTCACTGTTTTGTATCATTTCGTCATCATGTCACTTATATAATATGATGTAGAATAGCTTTGTTGACAAATTGCAAATATTTGCCAAATTTTCAGAGTTTTGTAATGTGTTACTAACACACTACTTTCGTCTTGTTTCATTTTGGGCCCAAATTTATATGAAAATGTTATGTACCTATCTTCATCCATAAATTTTGTTATGATGGATGAAAAAAACTTAGATATTGTTGTCATTTTGCCAACTGTTGAGTATGTTGGTTTTTAACTACTTCACTCACTAGACTAAAAAAACTGTAAATGCATATAATTTAATAAGCTGCAGCATATTTATATTATTAAATTACACTTTTTCAAAGGTTTACTACTGTAATAAAAATTAAATGATGCATGGGGCTAAAATAATACTATGATAACAGATATTTCACAGCACCATATACAAACAGGTAAATAACAAGAAGTCTAACTCACTGCAGCTTTTAATTCTCTATCATCTTCCCATTTGCAACAATTGTCATAATCCTTCTTCCATTGGTTGCAATTCTGTGGTTCTCCGTAAATAAAGTACTGGTGAAATCTTCCCTTGAAGCTTGTGCATTCTTTGTATTCATCTTTATACACTTCACACTCTCGAATCTATAAAATGATTGTTCAACTGATTATCAAACCCACAACATCAACTTCTTAGTTTTCTTATTTTTTTTTATTTATCAACATTTTTACATATAAATCATTGTTGATTATGTATTATAATTTTTTGTATACATAATAACACTGAAATTTGGAAATGAAAGGACTCTTATGCAGAATTCACTGGGAATGTTATATCAGTGCATTTCTAAGCAGTTATGCATACACTAACAAGTTCTAGTTTGAATGAAATTGGTGCCAGTGTACGGCTGTAGAGATAGACATCTTCGATAAATTGAATTGGTTGTCCTATTATAACTGCAACCCTTAAGAAAAATTAAATATGCCCATAACATTAAAGTTTTGTGAATGTTTGAATTTTTTTCCCTAATTTCTGTCATCCATATTTTCATAATTTTAACAATAATAGTGTTAACGATTCTCTTGCATCTATTTTTGACAGTACTTACAAACAAATAATAAAAATCATCAACAATCAGTCAAAAAAATATATAACAGGAAGACAGCACATATTAGTATTTTTAATTTTTTAACACACTATCATCGCTCCATTAAGGTTACCTTATTGATAACTAGGAAAAACAAACACTGCTACTATAAGAAGTTAAAATATAGCAAAAAATATGATATCCCATAGAAAAGTATTATAATTACATAATCTCAACAAGGAGGGAATTTCGTACCAGCCATTTATCTTCTGGTTCCAAGTTTGGAGACGATTCATTAGACGTTGTAGATGCGGTAGACGTTACATTAGAATTTTCATTATCTGCTTCTGCATTTAACATGATGTTAATTTATAAATTTTCAATCAATAAAACCTTCCAACAAATTTCTCACTTGCGAAACTAATAATTAAATAATTATATATATATTTTTCTTTTCGTTTTTCGTATCGTTCTTAATTCTATTTTTTAATAAAATAGGCCAATTATTTTCTATAATCTAATACAATAATACATCAAATCTATAACACTTTATTTTCGTTCCTATACACTTTATAACCTAAAAATCTCATACTGATGTCAGAATTTGACAATCAGCTGATTGATTTGAATGTATCAGCCAAGGCCCCGAACTAAAATATTAGTTGAAGAAGTAAAAAAAAAATGCATTGGCTTGACCCTTCTAACTTAAGTGAAACGCAATGTACTACAATTTCTGTAATTCGAGCAGACATATCTCACTTTGCGTGTTTCGAAGCGCAAAACAATAACATAGTGCCGTTTTTATCATTTCAATGATTTGATTTGAATCTGGTTCTGGGTTCGGTTGGCTAGGAATCGGTGTAATCAAATGGTATGCGGTATGTATGTACTATGCGCAAAAGTATGGTATGCTAAACGCTGATACATTTTCGAAAACATATATCTGTGTTTTTGTACCGGTATCTGGAAGTTCCATAAGATTCTCGGTATTTGTATATCGCGATTTTCAAATTTCGCTTTATGTGTATATTTTAAATTTGTAGTATTACTACAAGTTTTAAAATCTTTCGAACAGTACTTGCATATTGGTGTGGTATTCTCATTCTTCGTTATAAAATACTTTCGCTAGCCGCTTTTACGTATTTTACCATTAGAAGACATTTTTATTGTTAACCAACAACCATGTTTACACTCTCCATAAAGAGAAAATCATTAAAAATACATGAAACTGCTTTGATGAACTGAACATACGTACAGATGGTGCCATTTTTTTTAATTGACATGTTTATATAACAAAATTCGAGTTTTTTTATCCGTCGCATATATAGCGCTGTTTATAAAAATAGATTAAAACGTGTAATTTATGTAATCTACTTACTATAGAAATCGATTATTAAAAAATCGATTTACATGAAAATTGTTTATTTTTTGACATCCCTACCTCTAGTTCATACACGATACACGATATATTTACTAAAAGTTTGTTATCATTAGAAGTCGATAGTGTGCCCTTTGCACCGAATATAAATTCTTACTGTTAAATGATAATTTTGATGTGTTGTATTATTTAAAGTGGTTTTGCTCGATTAAAAGATGTCACTCAACAAGCTAGTGGGAGGCGATTGCGGTGGTAACAATTCCCTTGTTCAACTATCTAATATTGTCGGTAGAGATGCGTCTATTTTGCAACCACATTCGCAGTCTGATAAATTTGTTAATGAATTTTTAACTCAGAATTCCCAAATGCCTCAAACATTTAATATGAACAACTTACTAAAAAACATTCCCGAAATTGAAAAAACTAAAGCAGCAACTACTGTTCCACAACTCAATATGAATCAAGTCTCCTATAATTCCCAAATGCATCCTACTTGGTTACCAGGACCATCAACATCACTTATGGCTCAACCAAGTATGTTGCATTCATTTCAAACACCATTTTCATTGCAACAACAAAATGTTTCAAATGTCAATATTCAGTATATAGATGAATCTGAACTTGAAAATGTACAAAACAGTGATGTGCGTGCAAAAGCTCAAGAATATGTAGAAACTGTTAATAATGATGATGAACAAGCTTATAGTCAGTTTATGTCATTTATGAAAAGAGTAAGTGCTGGAGAGTTAAATTTAGGTGAAACCATACAAAGTAATGAAAAGGCAATGGGTAAAGATAAAATTATTGATGAAATGGCTGAGAAATTTAAAGATGAATGGGCAAAATTAAGTGATGTGACAGGAGATTGGAAATCATCTAGCAATGATGGAATTTCAGAAGTATACTTATTTACAGAAGGCAATGTAATGCTGGAAAACAAAAATGCTCTTGATCTTGGTAAGGAGAAGTTAAAAATGGGTGATATTCCAGGTGCAGTGCTTTGTTTTGAAGCTGCTGTACAGCAACAACCTGAATCTGCTGAAGCATGGTTTTACCTAGGAACTACTCAAGCTGAGAATGAACAAGATCCATTAGCAATCACTGCACTGAAGAAATCATTAAAAATTGATCCAAGACAATTAGAAGCATATATAAATTTAGCAGCAGCATATACTAATGAAGATATGCCCAAATTTGCATTTATTGCTCTCTTTAATTGGTTAAATGCAAGTCCTAAATATAGTGATATATTGCCTCGAGATGTAGATGTTCAAAATTTAGACTTAAAGGAGTTGGAGAGTCATGTGAAGTCATTATATTTAAAATCCGCTCAATTGAACCCATCTCAAATAGATGCAGATGTACAAAATGCACTTGGTGTTATTTTTAATATTAGCCAAGAATATGATAAAGCAGTGGACTGTTTTAAAACAGCATTGATGGTCTCTAGTGACAATGCAAAACTATGGAACAGACTTGGAGCAACATTAGCCAATAGTAATAGATCTGAGCAAGCAGTAGATGCTTATCATGAAGCTCTCAATTTAGAACCTGGTTTTATTAGGGCGAGATACAATGTAGGTGTGACTTGTATGAATTTAGGAGCACATAGGCAGGCAGCTGAACATTTCCTTGTTGCTCTGAATCAACAACATAAAGCTAAAAGCATGCATGAAAATTTAATGGCATCAAATATTGGTTCTTCAACCATTTGGTCTACATTGAGAATGGTTTGCTCTTTTATGGGGGAGCATGATGCAGCAAGTTTAGTCGACAATAGAAATTTGAGTGAACTGAACAAACACTTTGAAATAGATACATGATGTTTTACACATAATAATAATTGTTATCGTCTTGTTACATAATATATATAGAATGTTATGTGAACGAACGAACGTTATTGAGGCAAAGGTTGCATCAACTGTTAAATGGTGATAAGATGTTTATTCAATGATTATACTTTTATAAGTTTTTGCATAATACATGTTTTTTATTTTTTTTTTAATATATAATATCCTTACAATACAATTGCTGTTCACTACTTAAAAACATTATAACTTCTCGTAATACAGTAAAAGTAGCCAATAGAAAAAATTAAATCAATTAATTACATGAAGATAGCTGCAACTAGTTTCAGTCAAAGGACAACCTTGAGGGTGATTAATATAAAACCAACACAGTTTCACTTGCAGTTTTAAAGGGCTACATTTTTTGTTTTGTTTTTTCATAATTTTCAAAGTTTCTTCAATACATTTAGGATGTTTTAGTTGTACTTTTCCTTTGTTAACATTAAAGATATGATAATTATTCTTTAGTAAAGTTTGAATTCCTCCACATTCTGATTTTAAAGTTTTTAGAGATAAATGTGGAACAATTTTGATTATCTCCTCTAAATATACTTCTTTTCCAGGATTCCATTCATTTTTAAAATTACATCCATCCAAAAGAAAACTTGCTATAGATGTAACAATAGAATCAATGACTGATTTCTCGATCTGAGTGCAATTTCTAACTTTTTCTACAGCACTTCTTGCTTTAAATTCATTATGTTCATAAAATTTATTTTCTGCATTATTTACTTTTTTACTGTCATTAACTATCAATGAAATTTTTTTAACATAAGTATCATAATCTTTTTCTAAGTACTTTCGTGTCCGACCAATAAAACATATTCTTTTAGTGCTTGGTATTTTTAATCTGTCTAATTCAGTGTGGAAGCCACAGTCTTCACACAATTTGCAGATATAATCTAAATATTCATTGTACTGGCTTTTAGCTGAATTTTTCCTTTGATACTTAGTACCATCAAAATTATAAGCACAACATGGTAGTAGAAAAAAGCTGCAATTGTAAGAAGAGTAAGCTGCTATGACTGGAATCCATGGTGTGAGCTCATCTGAATGGTTTCCAATTATCCAGTCAAATTCAGAAAACATTTTTATATTGTCTGGTGTTACTGTGCTTTCCTAGAAATAGTATAATAAATCATAAATATACAACCAAATTATGAAATTAAAATTTTAGAATGTTGTATAGAACTTACTTTCAGATTTATATTCTCCCCATAGATATCCCATATTTTTCTTTTACGAACATCCACTCCCAATCCTCTATGACCTTCATTTGTTAAAATATATACAAGTAAACCATTTCCACATCCAACATCAACAAAATTAACTGATTTCCTTGTGTCTCCTGAATGTTTTTCATCCCAAATAAGCAGTAAATATGTAGCTATAGCAACATCTTCATAAACAAATTTTGTAGGGTCAGTACACTCAGGCCATATCTGGAAGTAAGTTGCAGATAATAAACAGGTCATTCGAAAAAAAAATTGTTTTCAATAACTAACTTTTTAAAGTTAATTTGCAAATGTTTTATGTTTATACACATTCACATACATGTGTTTAACACTTAAGCATCATAATAGTACATAAGTCTGAATTTATGTATTAACCATAAATATTTTATGCTAAAGAATTTAGAAGTAAAAAGTAATTCCATAACTTCATTGTGTTATTAAACACATGCATAAAGAAAGTGAAATGGTCCTTAACTATTGATGTTAATTTTTACCACGGGTTTTATGCAAAATAAATAAATACTACCTTAACCATTTCCTTTCCATATTTAATTTTTAATTCATTATATTTGTTATAGTATGCACTTAATGAAACTAGTTTCAGAGACTGTTTAACAGACTGTGATTTATTTGTAGAATCCAACAAATATTGTTTCTGCCATTTGTCTACTTGAGGAAGCACTTCGTTAAAGAGCCAACAATAAGATTTACAATTTGTATCTGAAACAGATCATGAGTCTGAATTTATGTAATAACTATTAATATTATTGCAATAAGATGTAGAACATATTACTAATTAAAATTTGTATAATACAATATATATTTGTATATATAATACAATACTTTATGCAAAATAAGGAATTAACTAATTATCCAATTAAGTTGGCACCAAATATTGGTTTATGTTATACATAATTTTCAATTTAATAAATCAGCACTCTCAAAGTTTAGTCACTGTTAGAAATATAATAACCATAACTTCCAGGAATAACTATGGCTTCATCCAGGAGCTGAAAACTATATGTAAAATTTGGACATAATTTTTGATTAAACTCTTTTGGTGTAACATTGTAAAATGTTGCAATAAGTTTATCTTTTCTCAAGCAAACTAATTGAAAGCAGTGGCTTTCAGTAAATGTTTTTGGCAATAATTCAATTAAAATAACTTCTATTATATTTCTGTGCTCTTCTTCTGTAACTTGATTTTGGTTAATTTGCAGAAATTTGCTTTTCGACAATAATAGTTTTATAAAACTTTCCACTTCACTTGCGTCTTCGATTGTTAGATTATGAATTGCATGTTCCCAATTGAAATCTTCACATTGACAGGTCAATTTTGTAACTATATTACAACCCCATATTCTTTTATTAATAACATGTGGCTTTGTTATCAATAAATTAATAGTTTGCCAAAATGAAATAGAGGTATTCATTATTTTTGTATATAAAGCTAGTTTATGTTATAATATAAATGAAAATCAGCTGCTAATGTCGACTCCTATTGCCTATGCTTTATTTTTTAATTCAAAATTTAAAATTTATTCGCAATCCGTAACATTTCGCATAAATCATAATATACGTATAGTCCTAATTCTACTCGCTTTGTCAGTGTCAATATTATGAACAGTGTCGCCAACACATAAATTTGGTTTCCCTGAGAATTACTTCTAAAATCCCCTTATTTCAAAATACACTTAATACATAATAATCATGGTAAATTTTGGAGCTGTTGAAATTATTTCAGTGAATTTTAAGAAATATTTCGTTGTATATTTCAACATTATTATAATTTTGCGAGATCGCTTCTGATATCAATTTATTTAATAAACAGTTATATTACCTGCGTTAGTCGCTGCGTTTATCGAAAGTTGTCGTATTCCGACGCGATGAAATCTCGTCGGACGGCCAAGCCTACAGCGGCACAGCCGTTCTGGTGAGATGTGAGATGATGAACTACGAAGAGGAGTTCCGTACTTTCGTGAGTAGGAGCCATCGGTCTATGCCTCCATGTAGAGATCCGCATGTTTGCGGCATATCGCCCTCCTGGATTATCCTTCGTCTCCGGAGACAGCCGGAAGATCTTCTGCGACGATAGCCCTTGCCCCTGATAGAGACTTGAGCGACAAGCACCCCGCCGGAAGGGGATTGATCGCAGATGCAGAGGAGGTGGGTTACAAGGAGCTTGGTCCTGAAGAGCCGACGCATATCCCCACCTCCGAAAACCATTGTAATGATGCCTTAGACATTGTGCTCTGCCATAAGATCCCATGCCCGGTCCAGGTAGAGGTGCTGTATGATACGGATACGCAATATTTCTCTGTCCTCATCGTGCTGAGCCTGGCAGCGGACTCACTCGCTCCGAGAGGCCCCAAATTCCGAACGGATCCTTCTGCGGAATCTTGTGCGAGAGCGATGACCCCCTTCAACTTCGGCGAATCGATCTTGAAACCCGACGGATAGAATGCTGCGCGCAAACTGTAATATCGGGAAGAGCTGCGCGCGGTGGCCATGGAGGCGAACGCCGAAAAGTCAGGTTCACGCGTAGGCTTCTCAAACAGCTCTTGGAGAAAAGGGAGTTGAGGAAGCTGTGGATCCACACGCCCTGTCCGCGGGTGAGGGCCAAATAAAATCGGCTCAAGGATGAGCTGTCGGCCGCCATCAAGGTGTACAGGGGTGAGGTGTGGGAACCGAGAATCGAGCAAGCCTCGGAATACCAGACCTCGCTTCACCACCTGGACTGGCAGCTCTACCGCACACCGCAACCTATATGACTACTCATAGGCAGTGATGGGCGTAGGCACGGTGCAGCCAAAGACCGGGCTGACATTCTAGCAGAGTATCTAGAAAGGCAATTTACTGCGTTTCCATCGGCCCCAGGCGCCATTGCATTCCATCTATCCTGTCTGAGCCGGTGCCATGGCTGGGTGGTGCTGAGGTGTGATCTTTTCATCATCTCGGCCGAAGTGCGTCGAGCGGTGAGCCAGCTCCCACTCCGTAAGGCACTAGGTCTTAACGAGATTACCACGTTGGCGATAAGACACGGTGGTAGAGCCACGTAGCTACACCCGCTGCTGAATGGGCCGGCTTGAACCGAATTAGTACCACGAACTCACAGAAAATCGGCGTAAAGTGGAAGTGTTTTTACTTCCGCGTTTCGTCCGGTGAGTGAGGTGGCCGGTGGTCCATCCCCGCATCCTGCCCCTTCTTCCCTACCTATGACTTAATCCCCTCCCGTCCCTCTATCCTCTTCCCTTCCTCTCACTCCATTTCCCACTCTCTTTCGAAAATACCCCTTAAAAGCTGGAATTTGCACTTTCTGTAATGTTGCAAATGTCTATGGGCGGCGGTAATCACTTAACATCAGGTGAGCCGCTAGCTCGTTTGTCAGCCTAAGATATAAAAAAAGACAGCTCCCTAAAAGAGGGGTAGTATCGCGCCGTACCGTCCGTCCAACCCTCTTTTTAATAATATTTTGCGCACGGCACAATAGCCCTCCTAGTGGAAAACTGGGAAGATCATCGTCCTGCCGAAATCAGACAAAGACCTACGACTGCTGATAAGCTAATGTCCCATGACGCTACTGCCGCACGTAGTAAAACTCTGAGCGGCTGCTGCTATGGACAATAGTTTCCTGCGTAGAAAGACGCAGGGAGCAGGTCGGTTTCCACAGCGGCAACTTCACCAGTGGTCCACCAGCTGGTCTGAGTGCTGCACTATCTTGTGGCCCAGTATAACTGGGGCTGCAACTGCCCGGGGGTCATTCTCGATATGGATAAGGCTTTCGATTGAGTGTGGCACGAAGTCCTGTTGTATAAGCTATTGGTTAACACTACCACACCGCACGCGCTCGTGCGGTTAGTAGCGTCTTACCTAGAGGGACGGAACTTCATCGTGCACGTCGAAGCACATAACTTATTTATAAATGTAAACAATAAATAAATATTTTGCGTTTTAAGATAAAACTTAACAAGCAAACTAGGGTGAAACCATTGTTTCGCACGACATGAACTTGTGTCGCGCGCTGTATTGTTTAGCGTTGATCGCTTGTCGAGAAACATGACCGTATTTGGTAATGTGCGCATTATTAAAACGTATCTGTACCCCTCGCCGGTGAGCGCGTCCAGCGGTAGTCTGCTACTTGATCCGACGGCGAATACACGCGCAATTTTAAGTAGATTTTGTTTCCGCGTTTATTGTAATTTCGTTCTATTTTCTTTCCAAATGTATTCCTTATTGTGCCTAGTATATACTTCTAGCCTTTCGTGAATACTAACTTTTTTAGTTTCTTTAGCTAAGTGTATCTATCTCTTTTGTCCTTATATAGTGGTTTGCTTGGAACATTAAAAATTGACTTTCTTTAATATCTCGCTTGTGTGTGTAAAATTAAACAGTTTGCTGTAAACATTAAAAATTGTTTACTTTCGATCATCTGCTCTAGCCGATTCAACCGCGAATATTTAGTGGTTAAACCCACACCTTGGGTGCCGGATAGACAGTTAGCTGCGGATGGTGCCAATGGGGAACCTTTTTGTTCACCAGGTCAGAGTAGCGGTCCTGTACCGGTTAAAACCAAAATTGGCATTTTTAAAACATACATCCGGTTGAGTCTCACCTAGGCAGCTCCTGCGTGGTATGGTCTCTCATCTGCGTCGCAGAGGCGCTCTAGTCACGACAAAATCTCGTCCTACGAAGTATTATGGAAGCAGGACGATACGTTAGGATTGACGTCATCACCCGGGACCTCAGCATGGATGTTCGCACATCATGTCGGCCTGTCTGCCGACCCCAACACCAAACGATTTTGCCCAGTTGAGATTCGGCCCGAGGGATGGGGACATCCCCGAGCCTCGAAACAGCCGTCGGAGGTCAGCTGCAAATACATCAGCCAGTGAAATATTTGATGATCTAGCTGATAAAAAGGAAATGCAATGTATTTATACAGTTCTTAAAAATTGTTCTGATATCATGAGTTACTTATTACTAAACTTTTGACGTGAAACGTCTTTAAAATCAATACCATACACAGGGTACCATGGCAGAAAACCGGACCGTAACGAATTGGTCTATATCGTCTGACGTTAGTAACTACAAAACTATTAATCGTAGAAACATGAATTTAGTGTCATTATTTAGCGTATATAATCAGCTCGCTGCTATGATATTGAGTTTGCGTCTTG
>DWHO01003718.1:0-11724 GCA_018247575.1 Eurytides lysithous rurik | reverse complement strand
GACTGGCAGAGAATGCCTTTGGCATTAAGTCCGCCTTGTACTTTATTTTTGTGCAAAAGATTAAATAAATAAATAAAATTAGCGGTGACATATTTTGTATTACATGTCATACTATGCATAGTTGATCTTTTAACTTAAAAACTGTGTGTTCTTGTGATAACAACCGAAAATGTTAGAGCAAGGTCAGTTTGAATTATATAGTTTTTTTTAAAGGAGTCCTTTTAATTATCACTTTGCGTTGGCATTTGATACATATAACAACGCTTTAAAGCTGAAAGTAGAATTTGAAAAATTTAAGTTTATTTATGAAATAATCGAAAGTTTCCATTATTTCATATTTCACATCCACCGCTTCAATGACTTAATTTATTTCATTCAGAATTCAGTAAGGCGAGGTTAGCATGGACCGTCACTATGATAACTTATGGCGCTACAGCTTATATACATATATATATATACACTCGCGTGCATCCGAATCGACTCACCTCTACAAAATAGATAAATGGTGTATTATATTATTAAAGAATAAAAAAAAATAGGTCTATATATATATTGAAAGCCTATTTCATAAGCTTTAAAATAATACCATAATCTCAAAAATCTACGCAATATTTTTGAATTTAATCAAATTCGAATCACAAAGTAACAAAACTTGAATTAGTGAAAAAAAAAAGGATAATTAAAATTAATTGAAAAAAAAATGTTATGAAAACTTTATTAAATCAATAATTACTGTTGCCCTCCCTGGCCTTAATAATAGCTCTAAGACGGTTCCTCATCGACCTGATAACCCTTACTACCAGATCTTGAGGGAGAGCTTCCCAATCCTCTTCGAGCGCTGTCTTTAGCTCTACAATATCTGCAGGCGCTGGATTTCTGATCCGGACCCTGCGTTTCAGCTCGTCCCATATGTGTTCAATAGTATTAAGATTAGGGCTGATTAGCGGCCAGTCCATGGTCTCAATACCAATTTCGTCCAGAAACTGACGAGTGATTAGTGCTGTATGGCAGCGGGCATTATCGTGCATAAGAAGGAAGCCATCTCCTATGAAGCCTTCATAAGGAAAGCATGATCAAGGGGAATGTCTTCCACATATCGGTCTGCAGTCAGACCGCCTCCTCGGCCTGTATCAGTGATGAAAACAAGAGCTGTTTTTCATTCCACTGAAATGCCCGCCCACATCATACACGAACCACCGCCATAGGACACTGTTTCGGCGAAACAACATTGCGAAAATCGCTCGCCTGGACGCCGGTAGACTCGAGTTCTCTTGTCGCTGCCGTGCAGACACACTCTGCACTCGTCAGTGAACAGGACCGATCACCATTGTTCAGCCGTCCAACCGATGTGTTCTTTTAGTCGTCTTCTAACCGTCCATTGACTGACAGCGACTCCTCCAACCTCTTTCAGCCGCTGCTGCACAGCAACACCGGTTAAATGAAGATTTCTGAGACTTGTAGAGACGATAAAGTAAGCCGCCACCGACTGTTATTTGGCCTCCTAGAGTAAGAATTTGTCTCTTGGAACCTTCTGTATATCATGGATACAGCACATGGGCTCAGATTTAGTCGACGGGGGACTTATCTCTGGCTAGAGCCCTGTTGTACCAATAGGATAAGTTGGGCGACTTCTTCTGGTCTTGTATCCATAGTGCCGTCGAATTGGTAATCGTATCTTGCGGAAATGTGTTCAGGTCAACTTCTGATAAGCGACTGATAAGGGTGCGTTGCTTTCGAGGCTTTATTCATTTATTCAGGGGGGGGGGACATAGCGCAACTTACGTTCATACCAAAATGTTTTCAAAAGTGGTGATTGGATTAAAATGATAATGTGTTAATTTAAAGTGACAAGAAAAGGCTTTAGTAAAAAAATATATTTTACATACTTTTTAAAATTTTTGAAATAAAAACATGTCTGTCATGTGTCTATTTTGTATGGGTGGGTCGATTCGGCTGCATGTGAGTGTATATAAACAATAATGGGATTATTAAAATTCATTTCTGTATGTCATGCAACGTTTCACTTATGATGAAACCCCTGTATGTCAACTTCCATATCAAACGAGACGTTGCATGCACTCACGGCCTATGATGGAAAAAATTCAATTAGTAATTAATTGCTTGATTAAGTTGCGCTTTCCGTCTGAGGGGGTGTTGTTGTTTCATTACGGGAAATATGATTTGGTCGAGAGCGTTGAATCTGGTCGACATCAATTTTAGTAATGGCGAGTAAATATCATGAGTAAGCAGTTAAAGTTTTTTCTCTCCTTTAGGGATCGCTTAACGCTCTATGTTATGCTAGACGAACGACGTCCTTGATACGTCTCTTGAAAGTTCTAGAAAAAAATTAAATTTAAGGAATGTACTAAAAATTTTATCCAAATTATATAGTCCTTCTCTCGTTAAGCTTTCTTTGTTAAAGAAGTATAATTAAAAATAAAAATGTATCGCCATATTTAAAATTATTCTAACGCTGTAGAAATCTGGAATTATTTTTTTTTTACTCATTATTTTGTTTCTTTTATTACGTTTTCGGGCTTGGATTTTAAAGCGCATATAATAATAGTAAGTTATTTCATTAACTTTATTTTAAGCTACAGGAGAGAAAAATATTACAGTGTAGGCGCAATGATTTATTACGGACGTAAATAGCCCTTAATATCTTTTACAAAATATCTTTTCAAAAACTTAAAAGTAAGGTTGCCGTAATCTACGATCCCCTAAAGCAAAAGTGCCCTTAATACAGTGCTTAAGAGAGCGTGGGCATATAGAGACGTTCTGTGGCTTTGAAATCAACACTTATAGGCCTTTTAATATCGCCCCCTTAGTACACTCAGCGGCAAAATATTAAATACGAAATTAAAATAAAACATAAAAACGTATTTGGGTAGAATTTGTTATATTTTTTATGGAGTAAGCTGACAAACAATTATGGGATGGGGATTAGGGGTGGAGGGTATGAAGGTGAGGGGATGGAAGGGATTTGGCCACTGGCCACCTCACTCACCGGACGAAACGCGGAAAAACACTTCCACTTTAAACCGATTTCCTGTGAGGTCGTGGTACTTATCCGGTTCAAGCCGGCCCATTCAGCAGCGGGTACAGCTGCGTGGCTCTACCATCGTAAGAAAGATATCTAAATATTTGCGAAGCCTTAATAGAATTACATATAGCATTAGTATTGACATGTTTGTTTACAAATTGTAATATTGGTGTCACGCTCTTAGAGTTTATAAAGAAGGTGATCGATTTGATATTGACCACAATAAGCGCTCACTTCCTCATTCCCAAGGCGTAGAGAATCGTAGACTTTATAACGACCGATATTCAATTACACGCAATGTTTAGTACATCTGGCCATAAATACTGTTACAATTAAAAATAAAAGAAATATTTATTACTTTTGAATTTGGAATCTGTCATTTTTATACGATTGTTCATTGTGTTTTCTTATTTTCGCGCCAATATATCCTAAAATATTTTGTGATATTAAAATGCAATCGGGTGATAAAGAGAACCGAATCGCAGTATTGCATTGCATTTCATAAAGTCGGTATGGAGCCAAATACAATTTTTAAAATCCTCCATACTGTTGTTTTTCTTTGTGATAATGTTTATGGTGAGACTAAGTAACCTCTTGTCTTTCGGGAAGTCAATTTACACTTAAAACAACGGTCGATAAAATTTATTTAAAGCCTCACACCCGACTATTAACTTTTAAATTTCTTTTAACGCCCTTAATTCTTTACATTACGACTCTATTAAAACGAAAAACTATAAATTGTAAAACTTTCTAAACGCAACGTCACGTTTCTGCTGCACGCGATAAAGGTCTTGTCGTACGTGATTCAACTTAATTCGCTTAATTCACACATCGGGATCATTGTGACTCCGTAGCGTCCTTTCAAACTAGCGGTGATGATTGCCCAAATTTAATTAAGGCGACTGCATCAACCCTTCAGCGGGTTGTGCCCGATGGGCTGGCACGGAATGGGTTGTAAAGTTCGAATGGCCCGGCACATGGGCCCGGAGTTTTGTAATTTTATTAATGATGTAATAACAGCACTGTCAGTCGCATGTGTGTACCCATGAGCGATAGCCGAGTCGTTAGTTAGGACGGGTTAATAATAGAGGGTTGAATTGGGGATTATCTGTTAAGTCCGCACTATTTCTTCGGTTATTGGTCGCAAAATAAATTGAATCATGAATAAAAGCCGTTTTATTTGATAGTTAATGTATTAGTATATATAGAGAGAATTAAACAATACCTTTGTAACATATAGTTTATTAAAGCATAAAGTATTCTTTATTTTTACAATTTTATTTTGATACACATTGTTCATTCTAATGATACTTTATATTTACTCTTACATTTAACATTTAAGAAATGAATAAAAAATGCAAAACAGCAACTAGCAACAATTTTTTAATGTTATCTCAGACAGTTTTAAGATAAAGCAGTGCTTTTAAAGAAACAAATGTTTGTAAATTTACATAAATGCAAATATGTATAAATTCATTGCTTATAAAAACAAATGTTTTGCCCATTATTATATATTTGAAATTGTGTTTGTTGCTCTACTCGTGTTTTCCTTTTTCATGCTTGCAATGATAAATGAGAAACCGAATCGCATGTTGGTTCATAAGTGATAGGATTATTTTGCATAGTCCGCCTCGGGTATAGCGCCGATCACCAGTTATAAGATAGAAAAACATACGCACTATTGCGTTCTATTTTGAAGGGTAAGTTTGCCAATGTAACTACATAATGCTACAACATTTCAAACCTTTGGGTGACGATAGCAGCGCAGGGGCAAGCAGGCTGTTATAGTTGGACGATGACCACTTTGTCCCCTTAAAAAACTAATAGACTTAAAAATTATGAAAGTCGAGCCCAATGCCAAAGCACAAAAAGTTGATAAAATTAACTTAACAAAACTCATGTGCTAGTGTGCTGTTCGAAGCACCATCAAAACGTTAAACAACAATAATGCAAGTAAAAAATAACTGTTTGCGCTTCGGTCAGCGATGTCACCAACAGATATGTGCGGTGCGATCCATCATTGCCATTAGAGGGGACGCAACATTTATTGATTTTTCACCAGTTCGCCACGGTTACCATCAACGAGTATGTATCTTATTGAAATATCTTTGTTTTGTTTGTAAATTTTGTCTTTGTAAAAACATTAACATATATACGCATTTCATGTTAATTCTTAGATTGCTTCCTAATATTATAAATATACAAATATATTTGTTGGAACGTTCTTTTTTCCAGTTGCGACTAAGCAATATCAGATCGGTATGACCTGTAGGCGACTTAAAAAAGTAGGAGATCCTTAATCTACTATATATTTTTGTATATACATATGTACATTTACCTCTGAAAACAATTAACCGAATTTGAGGAAGTTTTATTTTATTTACAGCAAGGTTAGGTCCCATAGACATTTAATTGAGAGCTGCTCTTAAACTCCAAAAATACACAGTGGAACTCCTTAAAAGACATTATTTATTTGGAGTTAGGTTTTGTAAAAACTTGGCAAAGATTTCGATCCATATTTACAAAATAATTTTAATCATAGTAGGTTTAAGTTTTATAAACGTTATAAGGGAATTGACAAAGCACATTTAACACCCACCCAATGGCACTGGATATTTATTTCCGAGACGACTGTGCCTTTCTAAATGAAAACAAAATGTTGATTTGCATGTGCAAATAACAGTGTAGTGAAATCCAAACAGTAATTTGGCAGACAATGGTAACCCAGCTGCGTCGGTGTTCTACTTGGAGGAGGGACAAGAATTAAACAATAAATTACTCGTCATTTTATTCAAATGACACGTTTTGGGTAACTGCCTTTGTTGTGTTTTAATTGCAGCTGAGACAGTAGAATGGGAAAATTAGGATAAGTACCACACCGACGTGTAATTACAATACGAACTTAAATGACATATCATTGTTAAAGGAGTAAATAATGGCACCTTTTTAAATTGAAACTTTAAGCAAAGCTATTTTATTTGTGCAGTAGGCGAGGACAGAAACAAGCTGACATGATGGTAAGCGATCACCGCTGCTCATGAATATTTGATTCATTACAGAACTTGCAAATGCGTCGTCGGCCTCTGAGGTGGGAGTTTTTGAAAGAGGGAGAGAGGAGTGAGAGAACAGTGTAGGAAGAGAGGGGAGGAAGAGGTATGGGCTACCGGCCACCTCACAAGCCGGACGAAACATGGAAGCATAAACACTTCAACTTCACGCCAATTTTCTGTGAGGTTTAAGAAACTGGACCTTAATATATTGTTTAAATTAATGAATCAATTATATACCTACTTATTTCAGAAAAGAAACATGGTTCCTAAATCCGCACAATGTCGGTTCACGGAGCTATTTATTAAAAAAAAAACAATGTACATCGAAATAAGAGAAAATCCACAAATGAAAAGGAAACCATACATACATTACTATAAACGCAATGCCGAAAACATAAAAATGTCATGTGCATAATGCACCCTATAAATATTATCCCCAATAGACACGACTAATGCTGTTTAGTCTCTCTCCAGAGATGTAGGTCACCAAGTTATCGTCTCCCTTTTTATAACATTGCATGAAACATACCTTCGATGTTCGCGAATAAAGTTCACTTTGCTCAAACGATTCAAGGAATTGCAAAAGAAATGAAATTAAACCTTGCCCCAACGTTGGAAAGTCTATATTTTATTTCACTATTCAATAAATATAGAAATTAACTATCGTAGTAAGTGATTTGTGCTTTCGTCTATTGCACTGGGGAATCTAATGGGTGCGACATGCGTCTCCGACAAGGAGCATGATAATGTATGTACGGATTTTATATTATATCAGTTTAATGTAAGAAAGGGTAGAGAGTACTTTACTGTCAAGATAATGTTTAATTTCTATGCACAGTTAAATCCGTATTCATTCTTGTATCCCATAAATTTTATTGTATCGGAAAGGATACAAAGAGGGTTCACTTGCAGACCGAGTTACATTAATCTACTTAAAGAAAAGTTTTAACTAAAACTCATAATTTCTACACTGTTTATAAGCCCTTTCAAATATTAATATAATTAACCAGAGAAGTCCAATGCTTGATAATGTTAAAACGTTGAATAAAATGACTATTAATTAAAACAAATGCAGACTCTACAAACTAATCTTAACATAATCAAAATAAATGTTGTGATTTTACGAAATAACTTTGCTGCGTGCGGAAAACCCTTAAATTTTCGAAAGAAGTTCGTTTGTCAATATACGAATTAAAAATTAAACTGCTTTTTGAGCTAAATTATTTAATCCTTAATTATCATTTTAAACAAAGAAAATCAGAATCGAGATATAGTTTGGTAGTGTGAAATAATAAGTCATCTATTTTTAAATAACTGTTAACTGTACACTGTATCCTCAATTTTGAAAATATTAATAACATCAATATTAAATATATGTAATATACGCCAAAATCTTTGGTTTAATGAATAGTATTTAAAAAATTGAAAAGTAACAAAAACTTAAGTGGTGGAACACAGTAAGTGGAATTATTACTTCTTTTACGCCATAACAGATCCATTAATGGACGCATTCATTTTAATATTGAGCAACAGATTTTATATCGGTGTTATATCTATATATACTATTAACATTTCCGGGCATTATCATATATCTACAACTAGTAGAATAAAAAAAAAACGAGCAAGATCGTTGCAATAACCACTTTTATCATATCCAAACTCCAGAATATTGTTATAAATGAACGGATTAGGGACGAAAGCTCCAATCGATAAGCTCATTCATGTCTACTATGGCCGACCACCCAGTTCTATTTGCACAGTAACCTACATTATTGCGTCGCATAGGGATAGGAACATTAATGATCCACCCGAGGGACATGATTTAGGGGGACAGACCCCCGTATCTCTTAATCCATCCAACTCCCCATTTCTTCACAGTGGTGACACTATCTGGGTGTAAACTAGTTAAAATCTATAAGTCCATGAAGTAATTTCAAACTTTAAAGTCAACATTGACGTAGGCAATAATTTGAAGTCAAGTCACGTACCGGCAAGATTTGGAAATTGTACGCGTCAGACAATTTTTGCTCGGTCTTGAAAGTGTACCATATTGACGTTATTGGTTTCTCTTTCTATATGAAATATTTTGTTTGAGAAACAAGGAATATTTTGTAGTCATGAATAAAACACTATCTGTGCCTGAAAGCGATAAGTTTAATTTTAAAGTCTGAATATAGTTCGAGTTATAACTTAATGTTTTACATTAAATGTTGAATAGAACAAAAATTTAAATAAATGGAAGTTACTAATTGGTTGTTGTGAAGTAAATACACCGGTACAAAAAAAGAAGCAATAAATACTACGCGCTGTTGTAGACTAGTATATGAATTTTGTAAAACACAAAAACTTATAATAATTTTCACAATTTATGTATATAAAATATATGTTACGTAAGTCCGTATAAACTATAAATCTACTGGGGAATATTAACGCCGGTGCGGTTCCAATTTCAATATCAAATAGAGTCCGTCCCAATCTATTGTGACTAACGTCCGAGTGGTCGGAAGTATGCCCGATGAGCGTAGTGGGCGCCACCGCAGCTTTTCATTCCTCCCTATACATATATTCCATTCAAATTTTTACCCTCAGAACGTTGGGTACGCTCGATGAGTGCTCTAACGTCCGTTCAATGCAATTTGATGAAGCCAGCGCGGTGTACGTTATTCAAGTTCGGCGCTATTGGTCGGGACAATACTGCGAATTAATTGAACCAATCCAAAATACCCGTGTACTCTACGGTCGCTCTCGTATATTGTGATTTCTCTATCGCTTTATCATCAATATTTCCGGCCCCGAAGTTATAATCTTTAAAAATGACAACTTTCAAGCGAAAATGACATAATCTTGAATTAACTACACCTTCTACGACACAACCGGAACGTTTCATTAAACGAATAAATCTGCAAACGGCGACAAACAGCGAAACTGAGTTACAACAAAAAAGTCAAATTACCGAAGGAGTTTACCGCAGCCGGAGGGGACGCGGGGAAGGCGACCGACACCGGGTGAAAACGCAAACTGAATACTGATGCAGGGCCTAGAGACTCCTAACTCTCCCAAGATTTTCGGATCGGGATTTTCCTTTCTTTACAATGGGCCTACTCTCGGGGCATATCAATTGCACGCGGTTATGTCGTTAGAAAGTTTCGGAGAGAGGGATAACGCTATCGATTTTTACGTTTAATACCTATTTTCGACGTGTCTGCGGACACCTTATTTTCCGTTCAATTGAACACATAACTTTGGCTGCATATACGCATATTTCAAATAATAAATGGACTTAACATATGAGCCGCATTAGATCATTTCAAAATTCTATGACCCGCATGTATCAAACAATTTACGCCGACTTATCTAGGATTCGGATAGTAGCATGTGCAATCTGTCGTTTCATTAAATTAATGTGGCTGCGATATTGTCATTTACTTATTTCAGAAATTAATTTCTTTTATAATATTAATATTATTTACACTAATCTTATACTACACTTTTTAATTTTGTATAATTTTCTATGGCAGTTTTAGAATGATTTCTATCGATAAGACAGATTTATTTAAATAGCTATGGTGAAAATGACAAAAGTAAGCTCACACATTTCATTTGTATATGAATATTATGTTTCAAAACGATGATTGGTTATTGACTTCATACAGTATCTACCTTACATAAAAACGTGTTAACCTTTAGTGAAGTCGTAGTTAAATTTATTTAATTAGATCGTAAAGTGACTGAAACGTAATGACGTATATTCATCTATATAAAACTGTGTAAAGAGAATTCTATACTTTAAATCTACACACCAGAATAAGTTTAATACGGTGATAAAATGATATAAATATTTAGATCTTGCGTCGCATTCATGGTGTTCCTTCACCTTAGAAAGGTAATGTCCAATTTCCTTAAAATTTAATGTCTATTTAATTAAAATACTTAGTACATTGTATGTCCAAGGAGGGGGGACAGTTGGGTTACAAAGTTCAGATAAAAATCACTTTCGGATGATAAAGTGTAAACTAAAACTAATGATAAAGCTGTCCAAATTATCTCTCTACACATAAGTTTGTTTTCTAGAGCATATTTTAATATTAATTAAATGGATTTGAAATTAAAAATATAGTTTTGGTAATATATTTTCAGATTCAGTTATTTGTTTATTGGTCAGTGTTTTGGTTTTCACATAATTTGAATCGATTTAGTTCAATATACGGTGAAATGGTTGGCAACATTAACATAGACGAAGTGAACACTACACACGAACGCTTGAGCCGGTATTGGGTTGAACTTCTTCGTTGAAAAGTACGTGAATTAAAGGCAATTGTGAAAGCTCTTCCTACTCAGTCTACAGCGTTAGCAGCAACTTTTACGATATTATCAAAACAATATTGGTCTATTTATATATACATAAATAGTCGTCACAAGAAATGAACGACTGGCAGCACGATGGAAGCGTGAGATACATCTTGCGTTGCTTAACTCAGGAACGAAGGGATTTTGAACTACGTTGTCACTTGTGACCAATGACCAACTTGTGACCAAAATGTATTCTCTATGACTATTGTTAGCGCTTATTCTATTGGTTTTGGATCTATTGGTTAGAGTGATATTGAGCTAGTTAACTGCCTTCGTGGCCTAGTGGTGTAGGCCCGCGCTTTACAAATAGGAGATCGTTGGTTCGAATCCCGTGAAGGGCAATGATTTTGTGTTGTTGGTGGCTTAGAGGAGTCGTTATTGAGAGGTCGGTTTAATGTCACCGCCCCTGCCTGATCTCTCCTCGGTCATCTCAGTTTTCCGTCCCATAGCGCTATGAGAGTAAAGGTGGAGTGAGTGCACTTATTTGCAGGCACACACGTGTGCACTAAAATATATACTGCGCACTCGGCTGATCTCTCTTATATCGGCCGCCGTGGCCGGAATCGGTCGGGAGGACATTATTATTGAGCTAGTTACTCCAATATTATACCAATTTCTTATTCTGATCATTATGAAAAAGAAATCAGAAGGAAGCTACCGTTGAAGATAAGTAGAGTAAAGAAGAAGATGAATAAAGATGGAGAGGAGAGAACATGTTTGCAACGGTGCTTTTCTTTCTTTCTCACTAAAGAATGATTACCTCAAATACGTTACAACGAACTCTGCAAGAACGACGGTACTTACTTCGTGCGCGCACACGAATTCGGGAGGGGACTATGGAGCAGGTGGCAGTTAGGTAAAAGATCCTTGGATTACTCGCGGGCCCCGCCTAAACTATGTTCACGGACTTAGAAAATTGCATTCGTTATCGTTTATCCGAATCCTGGAGTATACAATTGCAGTCGACTTATCGCGGTAATACCTCTACGACTGTTTGATGCTATGAAGTTGACTGTAAATCGTTTTATAACGAAGAACAATTTTAGCGATATTTGATAAGATAAAAATGTAACATGGCTATTTTTTTATGATATATATATCGATGCTTGAAAGTAAAAACGTAGTATGACACATAATTTTTCAGTTACATAGTTGAAATCACCAAATTAAACCAAGTCGATTGTCTAGTGAAAAATTTTTTACCATAAAAAAAATATATAATAGGTCGGGGCAAAAGTATTTTCGTATTTTGAATGTATTAATAGTAATCAAACCTCTAGG
>DWHO01003717.1:0-11724 GCA_018247575.1 Eurytides lysithous rurik | reverse complement strand
TTATATAATAATATCTAATTTATTTATTTATTATATATTCTTACATTATTCACCTCGAGGAATCATTATTATTAGATCAATATGATCAGACAAAATATATATGAAGTCCGTTACCGCAAATATCGGTAGTACTGAGATTTAGTTCGTGTACCGCTGGGCAACAAGCAATAATCAATAAAATAAGTTCTTATCAAAGCATTAAATTTTTTTAGTACTAATTTAATATCAATAAACTGTCGTACATTTATATAAAGTATCGTTCTTTATAATATCATAATCAAAACGGACTATAAGGTGTGTGTTGCTGACACAGACCGTACAATTGGAATAAAGTATCATTAACAAAATTATTCTACTATTTCATTTTTACAACTGTCCAAACTACACCCTTTCCCGTGGAAGTTTATGCATAGGTGTGAGACTCGTACGAAAATTCCTAATAATTGTCGATACTAAGAAATGATGTCTCGAACGATGACTCGCATGTGGGGTTTTAAGTAATTACTTTAGAGCGTATTTTACAAAGTGTATTGAGGAAATTAAATTGTTTATATGACATCAAAGTAGTTTATATTTACAATGTATTGTATGTCTTGAAAAATGGTTAATTACGCAAGGAGTATGTATTGGAGTAAATCTTTATTTTTACAGAATAACCATTCTTTTACCAATGTAGTTTGTAGACAAGTTGATATAGACATATTTTAAAGCTTCTTAGTGTCGAGCTCATAAAAAGGCTTGTTTAATGTGACTTAATTTTACCTTTTTTTATGAAACTAAGTGACGATATTAGTAAATCGTAAGCCTGATGTACTTAACATACATACGTACACGTTTTACACATAAAGTCACCAAACTTCCCCCGACACCCAGAGATATAGTGGAATTCTATCCACGCCCTTTAATTACTTTGAAAATATTGCCACTATAAATGGTAATTTTCATGTTCATTTACGCTTATACATTACTGCTTCACGGCAGAAAAAACTGACAATAGTACGGTTCTTATCCGGGCAGACACAGCAATGAAGTACTACCGTTGCCAACCAAATATGAAACTGCATCCGTGGCTTAGTGGTAAAGGCACCAACCACATTGAAAAATTGGACATCACCGGTTCGAATCTAACGGAGAGCGATTATTTTGTATTGTTGCCTCTTTTTGGATTAGGGAATTAGGGGCCATATTATCAAAAAAGTGATATGATTCCATCGTCGGATAGGTATGTGAAAAGTCGTCCTTCATGGGTCTTAGTATATTTAATAAAATCCACAAAATATCTTAAATCAATTACTCTGCGCTTTTAAATCCAAAATTAAAAACATTTAGTTGCTAATTAGGTTAATACACTGTTCAGGGGTTTCTGGTAGATCAAAATTCGTGTAACTTAATTGATTGACTCGTTTGCGGGATAGCTATTAGATTATAAACAAGGCTTAACAACTGTAACGTTATTTTAAAAGAGCAACTGTTGAGTTTCTCGCCGGCTCTTCTCAAGAGAACCGCAATCCGAGCCGGTAGTATTTTCCTCACGAACAAAAAGTCTATTTGAATGAATATATTTTGATTTGATCCGAATGTGACGCCACATACGTATTTATGCAAAGATAATCGTGTTGTTAGATATACTCACTTGGGTATAATCACCACCGCAGTCACAGTTGGTGTCGTTTCTCAGATTCACAACTCTGAAGGCGGACTCGCCTATAGAGAGCAAGTACATGAGCACCAACACTCCGTAAGCGATCACCGCGCACTGGATGATCCACGGGAATATCGGGAAGAATACTGTCGACTTAATCGCTACCACTGCTCTGAAATACAAAGTTATTCCATGTAAAGACCGCTTTTTGTAAAAAGTATTTCTTCTAGCATTACCTACGCGTAGTATTCTTATTTGGTAGCCTTGAAGAATACCAATAGTGCCTTGGATAGTGACAAACGTAAGCGCTGAGTTCCAGTTAGATGGGCAATTTTGCTGGCATAATTTTTTTATGAAGTAGGAGGCAAACGAGCAAGTGTGCGTTGCCTACCTTTAAGGGGATTTTTGGAAGAAAAAGAGAGGAGGAGGAAAACAGAAGGGGAGACTAGAAAAGGACGGTGTTGGAGCCACGCCGCTCCCGAATGGGCTGGCTCGACTGGAAGTGTTTCTGGTTTCGCGTTTCGTCCGGTGAGTGAGGTGGCCGGTGGCCCATCCCCTTTCTCCCTCCCTCTCACTCCACCTTCTTTCCTCTTTCAAAAATTTCTCCCTTTAATGGCTGGCAAAGCATTTTCTAGTTCTGTAATGTTGTAAAGGTCCATGAGCGGCGGGATTCGTTTACCATCAGGTGAGCTGCTTGCTCGTTCATCAGCCCACTCCATGAAAAAGGAAGGGGGAGGCTGCCATCTGCCACCTCACTCGCTGGATGCAACGTGACACACACAAACGAAACAATTCCACTTTACGCCGTTTTTCTGTTAAGTGTCACAAAAAACTCTTTTCAACTTTTTCATCCAATTCCACTGGAAAATGAAGGGAATTTGATAATGTTGATAGTCTACTTAAACCTATGCTAAAATTTAAATTTCTAAGACTTTATTTATTTTTATTTTAACGTCAGTTCGGATATAACGACGGCCTTACAACGTTCTCATTTTGGATTCACATAGCTTAGTAAAAATAGACCGCTTTATATTTTTCGCTTTTGCTTTAGTTTTTCATGAAACTACAACGTCTTTCAGTGAACATTTCAGTGCCTACGTACTCGTATATGTATTGTTAAGCTCTCATATACTGGACTACCATACAAAGGATTATCAACAGTGATATATTGCAATATTTGAATGTATAATGTATAATGCCAGTCTACTTGATATTTCTTTAACATTTAAAATAGTCCAGGTTTCGAGAAAATGAAAAGCATAGAAAAAATTGCGGTAGATAATGCTGACCGCATCAAACAAACTATACTTATGTTTTTAGTCTATAATTCCATAGTTATAGTAGCGTCTTAATTTACTAAGATTGTGATCTTTCCTGAACGCCTTTGTAGTTTTCTGAATTAAAAATTAACTACTAAATAGACCCTTAACTTAAGGGTCTATTTACATTAAATTCTCGGCCGTAATCAATTGCCTAAGGGCGATAATGATATCCTGTAGGCAATCTTAGAAATATTAGATAGGCCTTATAATTCTGCTAGGTTTTAGGAATGGAACAAAATTTTAACGTTTGTTTTGTATATGGCAAGTGCCTTTAATGCAATGATACGAAATATCAATTCTATAAGAAATCGGTATACGTTTATAATGGCATTAATAATGATTCATCATCTATATTTTTATTTGTTTCAATATTAACTAAAATATGCAACGCCATCGAAATTTAAGAAATTTAGTTATTTAACTTTTTTACTAATTACTGTTCTAATATTACTAATAATAATGTACTCCCGACTATTCCGGCCACGGCGACGAATCTACAAGAGAGCAGCCAAGTGCGCAGGATATATTATAGTGCACAAGCACTTGCGCAGACAGGGGTGCACACTCTCTTCCTTTTACTTTCATAGCCCGATGGGACGGATAACCGACACGACCGAAGAGAGATGAGACGCAGAGGCGATGACATTAAACCGACCTCTCATTAACGACTTCTCCAACCTATCGCTAGATGGCGTCGAAAAGAAGCCGGGACCGACTTTTTACATGCCCATCCAAAGCATGGATTATCTTAGTTTTCAGGCAATTGGGTGATCAGCCCGCTCTAATCCAACTAAGAAACAACAACACAAAGTCAAAGCCCTCCGCGGGATTCGAACCCACGACCTCCATTTTGTAAGGCACGGGTCTATACCACTAGGTCACGGAGGCAGTTACTAATATTACTATGTAATACTTACTTTTCCACAAGGTTTTTAATTATATCTGGTATTTGATTTGTGTCCTAATATAGTGTATATAATGCGATTATTTTTTTTCATAACGAGAAAAATAGACACGTAACGATTTTAAGTAAGATTAAAAAAGAAATTAGTTAAGTAAAGGAGAAGTTTGTCGAAATATTAATCAAATTAACACACACATGAAGTCCCAATTAAATTATCTGCAATGCATAACTTTAACATTGCGAACTACATTTAAAACATGACCACTTCCTAATCAAGTTACTCAGTCCAAAGGCAAAACTCAAGCTTATAAGTAACCAGACCAAAATTGCTGCAGTGATAAGATTTCTTAGTGTTGAAATTTTATTTCGGTATTTCGTGCGAATATAACGAAAAGTTTTCGCTTAATGTAAATTGAATTGATATATTTAATTGTTCGTGTTACTTGTAATCTTGTTGTGAGCGACAGATTGAGATTTTAAACACGTTGTAAAAAGTCTTATTATCGCTATTAACGCAGGCTTTCTTATTTTTTTATATATATTCGTTATTGTTTTTTTTTAAATCATCCGACACATGCAGTCTGTTAGGTGAAAGCTGTAAAATTATGAAAACTATCGAGAGAGTAGAGTCTTAAACACGACAAAAATCCTAAAATTCGGTTGATTTCTAATAACAAACGAAAGAAAAAAATTAATATTGTAAGAGAGTTTACGAGCACTACGTTTTATAATTGGTAACTGGTATTTTTTCTAATTTAAAAACTCAGCAACTGGATCCAACTAAAGGTAACATTTTATTTTTATTTTGAATCAATCCTTTCAACATTTTATGTCAAACGTGATCGAATTGAATACAATTGTAAAGGATGTTAAAAAAAGCAATCTGTCCACTTTTGTGAACCTTATTTAGCAACGTAGACTATTTCCTTCATTGTTTCCTATGCTGTTAAAATTGCGAAAATAAATCTTAATGTCGTTTGACAAGCCAACACATATATATTACAAAGAATATAAAATTTAGAAAAGCAACAGAAATTACAAAATTCGGTCATATGTAAAAAAACTGCGATTATCTTATTGATTATATTTCTTTAAATACCTTTGATGGTTTTCAAGTATAGGCTATTCAAGGACAAAATCACTTCGAATGTTTGTTAATTATAGACTCTTATTGATTTTTTTTTTTTGTATAATGATACTAAAGAGATTTATGATATTTTTAGAACCACTCAAAGACTCACTAATAAGTAACAAATATATTATATAAAATCCATAATATTCAAATTGAATTAGGGTATGCGTAACATTATAATGCACTAGACTCCGCGCCACCCGGCATACACTGCGAATTGGTGATTGAATTTTTTATGCCGTACTTTTAACGCCGCCATTACATGCGAAAACAGGAAAAAAATACACGTATTATTTTTACTGTTTTTGTATTTTTTCATTTTTACGATAAATTAATGTTAGTATAGTAGTAATATAGCCATTGTTTTAATGTGACCAATTAAATAGACTCCGTTTCAAACATTTTGATTGTCATTTACTAATATTGAAATTACCAATGGCATAAAAGAGTATAATACACAAATAAACACATTGGTATTTAGAGGGCCACTTTAACTTTGACTTTGATGTTTATGTTATTTAAAGTTTTGAATTGAATTATTTTGAAAATTATGAAAACAATAATATCCATTCTTGGTCCTAGTTATTGAGGTCAACTTAGGATAGTGAATAATTATAAAAAATAATCCTTATAAGATCATTAATGTGTAAAAAGCCCGTAAATATGAATTCTTGGACGTTTGTACATCAGTAGCGCAAAAACAGCTCGACGTATTTGAATGAAATTTCGCACAAAGTTTATACATTGGAATAATACATAATATGCGAAGTGATTTTTAAAAATATACACACACATATTTAATTCTCTCTGTCTTTAATTCTGAAAAGGAAGTTTTTGACACAAACTAATTACAATGTACATTTTAAATTTTATTCCGTTTTTGACTGCTTAAATTAAGCTTAACTACATGCGAGCTGAAAATAAACCTAGGCTTCAGCCATGAGGCAAGACGAAACGAATTTATTTTTAAAAAACCGGCCCTGAATCACAATTCTCTTCATGAATTATTGATGCTGTGTGTTTCTACTTCTAAACAATGAAAACAAAATGTAACTCAAAGCACGGCACTAATTATCACCCTACTCTTATCAGTTCGTCGTCAAACGGTATTTATCCCTTATTATTAAACAAGAACACGCGAATCCGGCCAAAGAAGGTGCGCCTCTGGATTCTTCGTCAGTACTCTGCTCGCAATGCAGGCCCTCTCTAACGTTCTAGTCCAACAGGAGCTTAGACACGGAAACCGCGGAGAGCTGGCTGCCAGGAGCTGGACAGCCAGAAAAATACTTTTTCTGACTGTCCGTTTCATTTAACTCCAGAAAGAAAAGAAAAAGTCTTCAGAAAGACTAGCCATTGGCCCTAAGTTGATCCCAGCGTGATATACGTAACGTAACGTGGACGGACGAATAGTTGAGCCATGTTTTCATCTTAGATGAAAGAGAATGTCTCCTTGGCAACGATACGCTACAACGAGTCTGCAGAAGATCTGGAGAGCGTTTCAGTATATATTCAACATATTCTCTTTAGGAAAGAAACAGTTCACAAGATTTTATTTCAGTTAAATTTGAGATACATATTTTCCGGTTTGATCCAAATCGCTTACCACCGAGCCCTTTATCAGGTGAGGAAACAAAAATAAATCACATTGGGTCAAATCTAAAAAACAGAAGGGTGAGGCAGCAGTTCGTAGCGTAGCTGTGGTAATTTAGCTGGCACATCATCATGGCAAAGTACTTTTCTTCTTTAAATTGAATCGTCTGTCCCTCAATATACTGTCAAATATATATTATTTTTATTTTATTTATTTGGAGAAAACAGCCATATAATACAAATAATGGTGGAAATAAAAAATATGATCGATATAGGCTATACGATTCTCACATATGGCAAAATAATATCTAATGATTTGGAAAAGTACTGAATCGATATCGTTTTCTCTTATTCTAAGTAGGCAATATATATAATACCCTGCAAATCCTAACAAACGACCTTTCCGGGCGATGAAACAGTTTTAGCTTTTGGGGCAGGTTCACCCGGCGAAATCTATTGTTTTGACTGTTCTTTCATTTTGGAGGTGTGGTGGTAAATCCACGTGTCGTATACGGCCACGAAACGACGCAGAGACTCCTTCAGTTTACGTAGTAGTACGAAGTAGTAATCGCGGCATCCATTTCGCCGATTCATAGGGATTCAGTGATCCGATGAAGCTTTATAGAGCCGCATAAGTTAAAAGCATCTAAGTCAGATAAGATTAAGTTTGAGCCGATTCATACCCATCTTTTCTTCCGTATATGTCCATCCTCCATCCATACATCCTCCATATATATAACCATGTCCTCTGTAGTCACCTCAATTGCGTGATCCGGTCGATCCTCATCAAAGACGGTTGTGACTCTCCCGATTTTCATAAACAGTAAACGGTAAATAGTTTTCATAAAAGGTAAACCGCTTGCATACTTATTTTTATTTCGTCACATGTTTTTCTTTTCCAAAATAAAACAAATTGCAGACCGATATTGTTTTTTTCTTTAATAAAAAAAACTTGAAACAGTGATAAGAAGATATGTTTCGTTTTATACTTTTTCTATTTTTATTCAGCGAAATAATATACATTATCCAATTAAATTTATTTATGGATATAATCGTCTTTTAACTATGTTTCGAAATCTTCTCCATATTTCAAGTTTTCAGGGATCATGGTCTAAGGACAGACTTAACACTAATTAACGAATTAATTAAACACACTAATTAAGCTGACACACGAGCAAGCGGCTCACCTGATGGTAAGTATTACCGCCGCCCATGGACATTCGTAGCATTATAGAACTTGCAAATGAAGCCTTTAAGTGGGGGAATTTTTGAAAAATGGAGGAAGGAAAGGGAGGCATGGTGCGGAATGAGGGAGGGAGGGAGAAGTAGGTAGAGATGGGAGTGAAAGAGGGAGAAGGTGGAGGGAGGGGGATGGGCCACCGGCCACCTCACTCACCGGACAAAACGCGGAAGCAAAAATACTTCCACTTTACGCCGATTTTCTGTGAGGTCGTGGTACATCCTGTTCGAGCCGGCCCTTTCAGCAGCGGGAAAAGCTGCGTGGCTCTACCACCGTGTCAAACTATATTGAAAAATTTTGAACAGTATCAGTTCAAAACTGCTTGTTCAGTAACACGCCGTAATTTTTTTGAGTATAATTCATCATATTGCTCTTTTTTGCCATAGAAATTTTGATAAGACATCCACTATTATCAAACGAAATTTTACTGCTTATTTGCGTTTCTTTTAAATTTAAATTCTCGACGATTGGAAGCAATCTCAATGTTCATTTTCTGATTGTAAATTCTAAAATTTAGTTAACAAACATTTAGACATCCTTACATGAGTGTTAAGCCAGGCCGTTGTCATTTATTATGCTTTTCGCTCCGTCATGTGCATAAGAACCTTCTTTACTACATCTTCATAGAGATATATTAGAGGCCAATTAGGGATATAAGGTGGTAAGTTCTTCCTCATGCCCTATGACATGAGAGATAATCAGATATGTGGATAAAAAATTAATATTTACATTAACACAATGATAAAAATTTTAGGTTAAAAAAGTTAAACTGAATTGACGCGCTGGTTTTAAACTGAACTTTTAATATTTTATCGCAAGCTAACAAAAAATCAACCGAAAAACGATCAGTGTGTATACTTCGCTTTAAAACGAAAAGAGGCTACATTAAAAGCTCATGAATTTTCAAGCCTCTTTATGATTAAAGATTTGGCTGCGCAGTAGAGCGAATAATAAACCGACTTAACGCTTTAATTTAATATTATGTGTATAAGTATTTAAAATTTTTCTTTAATGTACAACGCCACTTTTAAGATGTTTTCAAACATATTTAATCCTCATTATCTAGAAATATAACATTACTTACTGTCGTTGTTTAATGTATTCAAATGTAACTCTCGTTACGTAAATCATTAAATTTTGCTACAAACTTAATCAACTTTCATTGTAAAGAATATTGTTCTAAAAGTTAATAAATCTTGTTTTAATTGAATATATATCGTTAAGCTAATAAATAAAATAAAATATTGTCTTGAAGTAGGCTCTTGTGAAATGTTTATCATTTCTAATATTAAATACTTGATACTAAAGTTGTTGTTCAGTGAATAGATTTAAAAATTAATAAAGAATTTTAATTATCTTTTTCTCTCATTAAAATGACATGTACATTAGTTCTTAAAAAAATTAAATACACAAGTATTTTAATCAGACTTTTTTAGGCAAGCGGCTCACCTGATAGTAAGCGATCATCGCCGCCTATGGACATTTGCAACATTACAGAAAGTGCAAATGCGTTGCTAGCCTTTAAGGGAGATATTTTCAGAGAGTGGAAGAAGGAGTGACAGGAAGGGAAGAGGATAGGTTGCGAGAGGGGATGGAGTCAGAGGTAGGGAGCGAAGTGAGAAAAGGAACAAGGGGGAGGGTGGAGGGGGATGGGTCACTGGCCACCTCACTCACCGGACGAAACGCGGAAGGAAAAACACTTCCACTTTACGCCGATTTTCTGCAAGGTCGTGGTACTTATCCGGTTCTAGCCAGCCCATTTAGCGGCAGGTGCAGCTGCGTGGCTCTACCACCGTAAAAATATTTATCAAAGTTTGATATAAAATTCCTTGTTTAAACATAACTATTAATATATTCTTTTTTTAACGAAAGAGACTCTGAAATATATTTGAGATCAATTATTGCAAATTCATCAGCTAAGTCTTTATATAAACAAATATAATGTTAATTAAAATATTTTTAAATATTTCAAAATCACAAAATACAATAGAGAAGTATTCAAAATATAAATAAAAAAAACTTAGAGACATTTTTGGGAAAAATAATGCGATCTCCCATTTACGCTCTAAGGATCATGTGACAAACTTTCCTAAATTTTTTTCTTTGTTCACGTTTATTATCTTTGTTCTCGAAATATTGAAGAACAGAACAGTTCAAACTATTCTTTCTCAAGCACTTTACTAACAACTTTTACTAAATTTATTATTATTTATATTTTCTAGAAAACTAGTTGATGCTGCGTGTCTTTTTAACTACATATTTGGAATACTATTTACCTAAAGTAAAAAGAACGGCAGCATGCAAAATAAATATATCATTGCAAAGTCTACTATGTCCACAAAAATATGTAACTGTTATATTTTTACGTTTAAACGTCAGAAAACAATGGTTAAAACATTCCATCGACTCTATTTTCTTCGATGAATTTTCAACTTTCTGTGGGATACTTCTAGCTATTATTGTTACACAAAAATCATAATTCATGCAGTATACGTTCGAAAACTTCTGCGGAAATAATACTTGCTCTTTCATGCCATTCTTCGTGCCCCACGGCGCGTTCGCTTCGCTACCCAAAGATCTAACTAAGAAGCTATATCCCTACGTCCAGTAATTCCAATATCGCCCTTCAAACCGGAAAACAGTGGCGTTTATAAATTACTGCTTGATGGCAAAATAGCTAGAAATACAATGGTTCCACCGCAGCCGAACTCTGCGAGTCGAAAGTTCTACCATTTAAAAATTGAGACGTTATCCAAATATGAAATTTCAAAACCTTGTCGCCACAGATTTATCGTAGTCATGCAGTTATTTTCAATTTGGTAAAATATACATAATTTATTTAATTTTAATAAAAATATACATATTAGGCACAAAATATTTAGAATTGAGCGGGAGAAAGTTTTAGTATAGTTGAACAAAGGGATGTAGATCCGTACATGAACACCTGTAACACTTAATATTTTTCCCTATTAAGGTTCGCAATGTTAGGTAGTAAGCTCATCATTTTAGTCAGAATACTAGTTTAAAAAATAAAACAATTCATGAGACTTGAGGATTCGAAATTCATGGAGACTTTTTAATTTTTTAGTTTTTTGAGACTGACATTTTAAGACCTAAACATCTACTGAATATTATTATTTTCGTAACTTTGATATATAATTATTATCAAAGTTACGAAAAAAATAATCGTTTACAATGTAAAAATATAAATAAAGACATTATAATAGAGACACTTCATATTTATGCAAGAGACGAGATATTATTTTTAATTTAATTAAAAAGAACCAAAACATTTTGATCTGAAAAATATAACATGTTAGTAAAATAAAAGCCTTTTATTTTTAAAAATGTTTTTAAGAAATGGAAAAAGCTTGGAATTTTATTTTTCGTTTTATAGATACAAAATTTTAAATACACTGTTTAAAATGTCTGAAGAAATACCAAAATGTAACTTAATAAGGAATAACGTGTCAAGAATTTGTGTTATTATGTTCTCAACAGAGCGAGGTAGTATTTTCTGATGATCTATAGCTTACAACTTTCCAGAGAAGAGACTTGGCCACACAAAGAAAATTGTTCTTTGGATTGGGTCATTCTAATAAAAACTACTATTTGAGCCAGAGCAACGGTATGATATTGAAATCTCCGATAACCATTTCCTCATTTTCATATATAAGTAGGGCTCGTATAATATGTACCTCACATTCTTTGATCCACACTTGCACTATATACATATTTCTTTATTAAAGGCTTAGTAATGTCGGATGTAACATACTAGTGCACAATGAGAATTGCACTACGAAAACCTTATTAAAGTCTGACTGATATGGTAAAACAATTTTTATTACAACTGATCTAAAGATAAAGATATAATATATATAATATATATAATAT
>DWHO01003716.1:0-11725 GCA_018247575.1 Eurytides lysithous rurik | reverse complement strand
ATATATATATATATCATCACATACATAATTTGTTTTCAGCGCACGTGCTTTATTTACGCCACAGCCCTTAAATCAATAAGACATAGACAAACTGCGCCGGAGATGTTTTTAGCCCTATACTAGCTAATATAAACATTTTTATAGTTTATATAAATATTTAAATTTCAACTTTTTTTAATAATTTTTTTTTTCATTTTATCCGAGTACTTGCCAACTATCATATTATTAATTTATTACACTGACTCATGGCTGCTTAGTGTCTTGTTCCTTAGCTTTTTAAACGTCTTTTTTTGCAACGTTCAAACACTGCCGTCCTTTGTGGAGGATGAATGGCACACATTGCCTTAGCAAATTATTTACGTAACGACTAAGATTTTGCATATTGGACCTTTCATAAAACGATATATAAACTATTATCTACATTACAAACAAAACACTTTTATCCTTTTTTTTATTTTCAAATATTCACAAATATACCATATATCCGACTTAACGAATAAAAAGCAATCCGTTTTAAACTAGAATGTAAGCCATATACCACTTATCCAAAAATTAATGTGCGTTATCCCTAAAGAAAAAACACTAACACACGAACTTTAGCCTATTATTATCATAAGAAACAGGCTTGCGTATATTATAATTTACAGTATGCACAATGATAACACGATTGCATAACAAACCAGAAAGAGGAACAGAGTATAACATTACTTTTTTTCAATTCTGCAATGAAACGTCGCTCACTAAGTGGGCTGAGTAACTAGAATTCTCCGTTGGCCACTTCGATAACAACAAACGAAACCGTAACTCGAACCCACGACCGCAAAACGCTGCGTCCAGTCCGTGAGTACAAAGCGAAACGCAAGCAAAAAAAATAGAAACAGCGCAATCAAAAACTTCAAGGTGGGTGTTTTTAATCTAATCAAGAATAAATCATTGTTGACGTTTCACTTATCGTGTTCAATAAATTCGATCGGTATCGTATATTACGCTTGTGTTACACGCTATCGTTGCGTTGCTTAACCCTGAATTTGTTTCCTGTGAACGGTCAAAGCGCGCGAAAATGTAACATTTGAGCGGGAATGTTGACAGACGTTGTCATAATAAGTAAAATTATTTCATAATTATATTGCGTTCCTAAGTTCATGTTTGTAAAGAAATCTGTCATATGACATTCGCATTGTTTTAATATTGAAATTTGTTTTTTTTTTCCTTTTTACTATACTAACTAGACAGCATGCAGCGGAAAGAACCTAAACATTAAGATTTATAATTTTTTTCAAGCATTTCCATGTCTATAGGATAAAAAAACAAGAGTCATCAAAACCGATGGAAACGTCGTGAATCTATGACACAATTGACATAAGAGAGAAATATCAACAAAAAATTAGCCTAAAAAGCAATAAATTAGATAGAAGAATAAAGTCACATCCGCACTAATACATAAGAGCTGTGATTAATTTGTTACGTATTAACGTAAAAATGACTATTATTATTTCCATATGAATATATATTAATAGTTGACACCTGCTGCAAAAGCTTGAGAAACTTCTATTATAAATTCACTTATTTTAGTTTTTTTCAAAAAAACGTCTTCAATTGCCTATGACAATTAATAAATATGTTTGACGAAGAAATTGCCTAAATCTCGTATTACTTTCGTTACTACCATTCCAGTATTATTCTTAGACATTCAAACGATATTTATGTGTGAAATCTTTGCAATCTCGCGCATCTATTATAATTGAATCTGCGTACTATTAGCAACGCACCTCTGTTCTTATGAAATCTAGCATCGAGAATCAATGTTTTTTTTAATATAGTGATGAGACCAGCGAAGCATGCGTCTTCACCCAGAGATTGAAAGTAATATCTGACTTATCTTTGGCGCCAAAAAATGATGTCTGTTAATGATAATGCAACTCGATATGTTGTCAAGAAATGGAGTTTTGAATATGTTGTAGTAAGTGAAAAAATTTAATTATAATTTCTTCATGGGCATTGTTATACGCAAAATAAAGCTAGCATTTGGCCTTTTTAAAACTTAAATTAAGAATATTTTGTTGCTTAAAGCTTATTATACTGTTCAGAAGTTTCTGGTAGATCAATATGCGTGGAACTTAATTATTTTTTCTTATTTAAAAGAGCAACTGTTGTGATACTCGCCGGCTCTACTCAACAGAACTGCATTCCGAGCCGGCAGTAGCTTTCTCACGAACAAAATGTAAAAATGACGATTCAAAAGTGCTTGTAAAGGCCTATTTGAATTATTGCGGCCCGCAAGGCAGTTAGCAGTAGCGACCATGTGGCCCAGGGGGAAAAAAGGTTGAGTATGGCTGCCCTAGATGGTAATATCACGATGCTTTTTAAAATAGAACTGCCAACTGTGCAAGCGGCACAAATTTATCAGTCCGTCTGGCCCGTTGGCGTAGTGGTTAGTCATCTTGATTGTCAAGCCAAAGGTTGTAGGATCGGTTCCCACCCAAGGTATAATATTTGTTCTGCTCCTGGGCATTAATTATCTGTATAAGTATGAGTTTAAAAAATATGTAAGTATGTATATTAGTTATCTGGTTACCATAGTACAGGTTCTGCTCAGTTTGGGATCAGATGGGATTGTTTAAGGTGTCCCATGATGTTATTATTATTATAGCCAACCGTTAGTGTTGTCAACCGCCTATTGGCAGTCTATTCAATAGACCGCCTAATTAAACTCTAGATTGATCAAATATAATATTGTAAAATTGCTTCCAGCGCAATGAGGAACTGCGCTAAGGAGACGGAGAACGAAAAGGATCACATAGTCCTGGGGAAGGCTTCGCTGCTCGACGGATCGAACCCGCTCCCCGCTAGGCGGCAGACCTACTCCGACGGACGAGGCCGGGCGGGGCTTTACAACGGTAAGTCCATTTCCAACCTTATCGTACGTGATATAAGGTCGATTTAGCCTTGAGGATGAAGAAGTATGTATACCGGGTTGACAGGGAGAGAATGCCTAGAGATACTTGTTCCTTTTTTATATCTTTCGTTTTAAGATATTCGGAATTGAATAAACAAATTAACCGTTACCACCGGGCACATATTGAAAAAGTTTATGTTCTATACATCCAAGCACTTTTTTTATGATTAGGCAGATTATTCAATGTGTGTTTGCTTTGTATTTTTTTTCTTCATGTGTGATGGTCCAATTATTTTAATTTAAAAAGTTTATACGGCACAGGCGACCTATTTTATTTCTCTTAGACAGAATTATTTTACGTTTCCTTTGTAATATATTTATATGAACTGAAATAAAATTTTACATGTTTTATAGAATATGTTTAATTAAGCATACCATTAAGCATTTTTAACTTGTAGCCATTAAATATTTATATTTTCAGTAATAGGAAAAAACTAAATTAAAACTTTCATTTTATCATATAATTAAAAGGTGAAAAATTAAATTGTCCTGTTAATTAACATTCAACATTCCCTAATTTTGTTTTATACTGAGGCACTTACATCTCGCAGCAATAAATATCGCGTCCAACGCCATCTAGTTTTGTATCTAAAACCTACATGACATTTTAATAATGGCAACCTGCACTACATGCACTTGTAGATTAGAAATAATAGGACTGTGTTATGATATACCCAACAGAAGCTTACATTTAGTCTAAACAGTGATCTTTATTTCGCAGCGTTTTGTTTTCCTGTCTAATATGCTTAGATTACAGACCCGACAAACAAACAACCGTTCATTTTTAATTAAAAGAAAATCTTGTTGATTCTGCAGAACAAAAAAACAGAAGCATATTGATTTATTATTACCCTTTTATTAAGACATAATTTGGTCATTTAAAAAAGTCTTGCAACTTTCACAGAACAATAAAGAAACAGAAGTAGCATGATATATTTCCCCTCCACCTTAATTTGGACAGATTTACTTATTTGTTTTTGTAGAATAACATAGGTGAAAATGGGCTTTTTGCAGCAAATACAAATAATGTATTAAGTGATTTCTAGTAATATAGAATGTATTATTCATAGAGCTTTAGTATTTTAACTTTTAGAGGTAAAAAAAAAGCAATATGCATTGTGTATGAAAATATTCTTATCAATTTATATTGATGATTTAATTCACTATGTTGGAACATTAATGACCCGTATGACCCACTAGCCATACTCTTCGCTGAGGCGTTGCGGGTCGTGGATTCGATTCTCGCTTAATATTTGTACGAATTATAAATAACTGTTTTGGTTTGCCCGTCTGAACTTACGGATGTAAAAAGCCCTCATAACAAAGAAATTTAAAGATATATAAAGATTAAATTGGTGGCAGCGTTTTTTTTTTAAAAATGTTTATGTTTAATAAATAAATTTCAGGTATAATGAAATGAATTTAGTATAAAAATAGCTGTTTACTGATATATTTTTACTTTTCAAAAAAATACAAGCCTATGCTGCTTCTACTTTTTTTTTAATGTTCTGTAGTTTTCTTATTAACATAGCCTATGGTTCCAATTTAGATATTTTTATATATGACTAAAATATTTTTAAGACCTCTCCGTTTGTTTTTTAAACAGTTAATTGTATAGTACAACATTTGATGGGCCCTCTATAATTGTATGAACTGTTGTTTCTTTGTGACAAAGTACTAACCATTGTTATTGTTCATTCTGTAGCGTTGTGACGAACTCGCAATATAAGCGTTGACATATGTTGAATTCAAAGTTGTTGGAAAATGTTTTTTTTTTTCTTGTATAGTTTGAATTTTGGTTTTACTTATAGTGACAGTATATATAGTAGTTTTATATCTACGATTTCGTCGCAACGGTTGCCTGTAGATAATAATTTCTCATAGTAGTAGAATAGTTGACACAGTAGTTGGGGTTTATTATTAAACATTAATAGGCGTTATGAGACAAATCGCGGTCCTCCCATAATACACACAGAGTGTACAAGTGTGATACTAGAAGTCTAATAAGAACTGGAGATTAACATCGGTGTATTCAGGGCTATAGCGCCATAGCTTCTTAATAGGTCGAAATCGTCCATATAGTCAAAGGTAAAAGCAGTTTGAAACAGATGTATTGTGAGCATAGAGATGTAACATTTTAAACCTCTGGGTGACCTGCACAGCACAGTACCTATCTAGTCTTCTGTGTGGCATGTTCCCTGTTAAAAAAAAAAGATGCTCAATCAATTTTCGATTTAAACTCTATGTGATAAGGTTTACATTCGGTCATTTTATCTCTTAAAAATGTGCTCAATCAATTATCGACTTATACCTTACATAATAAGGTTTCGTTCGGTCTTTTATTTGTTTAAAAAAGAGATGCTCAATCAATTCTTGATTTGAACTTTATGTGATATGGTTTACATTCCGTTATCGATTTCTTTTAAAAAGATGTCCAATCAATTCTCGACTTAAAATATAAATGATAAGGTTCAAACTCGCTCGTCCGTGCGGATAAGGTAAATTGGCACAAATCTTTCACTGACCAGTCGCCTAGCATATTCTATGTGGAAGCGATGCTCAATCAATTCCCTTCTTAAACTATAAGTAATAAGGTTCAAACTCGCTTGTCCGTGCGGATGAGGTTAATTTGGCACAGATCTTTCGTAGACGGGAGCCTAGCATGCTCTGTGTGAAAGAGATGCTCGAACAATTCTCATCTTAAGCCATAAGTGATAAGGTTCGAACTCGCTCGTCCGTGCGGATGAGGTAAATTGGCACAAATCTTTCGCAGACAAGGGCCTGTGCGTTGGCTCGTGTATAAGACAGTGCGTTTGCCCGAACGCCACCTACTCCATAGAGGACTCGGCGGCCGCGGTGGCACCACTGACGCCGAGGCACGGTACGCGTGACGCGAACGGGGCACGAACGGCCGCCATCTTGTAGCTTCGCGGTCGCCCGTCCGGCTCTAAGGACCGACCGATCCGATCCCTCATCTCGACTTCTCGACTTCCAGAGTTTCATCTCTGACCCCTTTAAGGAAGGCTACGCTGGTTGAATTGTACTTTTGTACTGACTAACTCATCAGTTTTCCACTAACCTCTCTTGATTATGACTTCGTGTTTCACCACGTGCTCATGATATTGTGTGTTTCTGTAAATGATGTATACAGTGATCGCGTCTATAACACGGTACTCTTATAACGCGTATTCATATTACGCGATTTCTTGTCCCTCCCATAACATGTGTTTTCCCCCATATAACACGGGGTATTCCCACGTTATATTTCTGTCCTATGACATTTATAATGATTTGTACAGTTCATAATCAACTTCGTGTACGTTTGCACAGTTTGTCAATTTTGTTCTTACAGCTGATTTAAAGCCCCTTAAACGCGAAAAGTTAATTTGTTGACCGTTTGGCGCAGATGCTAAGCTATTGGCTTCTGCGTCGCAGGTCGTGGGTTCGATTCCCACCCGTGGCAAATATTTGTACGGACTACAAATATTTGTTTCGGATCTGGGTGTTTGTCCGCGTAAAATGCATGTATGTAAAACGCCATTTCTATCTTACAATAGGGGCTTTTATTTTTCGTCGTGTTCTCTAAACAGATGGTTTCGCCCAAGAAAAATGATTTGTATATGAACTTTTGATCTGATTTTGAGAAGTAAGGCTGCGTTATTTATGTCGTATCAGCAATAGAGTATATCTGTAAGATACTAAAACAGTAAAGCTTTACTCCGATATTTCTGTATGGGCTGCTGATGAATGCGGGTTCTCTGTCTTTTATAACTTATTTACAGAGCGTGTTAAATTATATGTGTAACAATGTGTTTCGTGTCGTCTACCGGGAAGGCGAGAATCGAAATCACCACAAAAATCCGTCGACAAGAACTAATGTTAATTAGGGCCGTGAACGGAGTGAGAACAAGTGGAGGCAGTCTCCGGGCGAAGTCTATCCATTGTTCCATTCCGGCTAAGCGAATTTCACACAATTGTATGGAACGGGGGCGACGTACCGAATCTGGAAAAAACCGACGCATTGTTTGCCGAAGCCCTCTCGCTCTGGTACACGCCAAGTTGCGCTTTCTTGCAAAATAACGCGCGACCGTTTTTCTGAACGCTAACTCGCGTTTATATGAAATTCGCACGCGTTTTCATCAGCCATTAGTCGACCCCTATGCGGCGATAACTAAGAAACGAACGTTCCCAGGGCCGGAGGTGGAGCACTAAACGCTGGTATAACTTAGCCTTTAATTAGCTCACAATAACGCGATTTTGACCCTAATTCTATCGACCATATAAATCAATTTCCTACTCTTTATTTTCATTATCCGATACACCCCGCTGTTTCGGTTCGAAACTTACTGTTTATTAATTAGCCATCGGCTTCGTTAAGGCATTTCTTCGCGGTGTTGATTTTTTTAAACCCGCAGAGTTCGCGGTTGAAACTCAGTTTCTTCTGTGCTAAGGGGAAATAACTCAAGTGTTGCCCTGAAACATTTTAATTAATTAATATTGTTCAGTGTCGACAGAAGGAAAATCGCTTCGATGGAACCGCTTTTTGCTGAACCGATTTGTTCCAAATTACCGCCCCAACGGCTAAAATGGAAACGTCAAGGAATGTCAATGCGGTTCATTCAAAACAAAATGTGTCTACAAATGAATGGGACCGTATTTCCGAATGGAGCTGTCGATGTGTCGGTTCGACATTGTCACGCGATGTGCACGCTGTATCGTTCAATTTATTTCTATTCTTAACTCGGCTCTTCAACGAATTTAGTCGGTTTGTAGACATCGCCCGAGTTCCTCGGTCGTAAACTCGACTAGGCAATCCCATTAAGGCACTCGTTAGACGCATTACGTCCCGACACGTCGTAAAGACATTAGCCCGCCACTCTGGGTATTGTTGCCGAGTGGAGAGCGCCGAGAGGAAGCGATAAATAATGTTCGAGGTTTATTCGATCCGACCGGTAATGGACCGACTCGGGATGCGTCATACGCGCCCTCTTAAACACACCTTCGAATTTGTTGTGTTCGCTCGATCGATCGGAGCGTGCTTTGCCCTGCGTTAAAACCAGGTTGATGACGTTTTGTTTATATATCAGGAATGCTGGAATTTGATGAGATTTTTAAGTTAGTCTATGGTTCCGCCCAATCTGTCAAAGGGTGGTTCAAACGCTTTACTATAGATATTTATTCCTACGCAAAGAATGAACGTAAAAGCATATCTAATTCTTTGTAAGTAATAATGATCTAAAAGTTAATTTCTATGGCAAATTTTTATTTTGTAGTAGCAGGCAATCTAGAATTACAATTATAAAATTATATCCACATTAACATTTCAACTTCGTGACATATGTCATTAGGCGGAAATGCGCACACTGTGAACAAAGATACGGCTTGCTTTTAGAATTCTTATTAATATTTGTCCCTTCCGGAAGCAGCCCTTTGCGAGGGGTGGAAGCCGTTGAAGCGAAAACGGAAGTAGCATACGCCCCCCATACCTCGGTTCCGTAATCGGTGGCACGGACTGCTTCCGGTCTATTTAAGTGCTCCAATAATAGTTTTTAAATGTTTTCACTCGCTGAATGCGTAATAAATATATCTTCTGAATATGGCCGTGCTTTTTAAAGAGTGCATTCGTTTAAATTTTATTTGATAACTTCAAAAATAAAATTATTAGTATAAGCATTTATGCTTGTGTTTAATGTTTTGGAAATACTGTTCGTACGAATACGTCATTAGAACTTTATTGTTATATAAATAATACTATTTTAAAATGAATACTTTTCTTACTCAAAGTATCTGACAAATATTTATAATTTGACCCAAAGAAATTTATACGTTTCTTTGGGCACATTAAGCAGTATAGTCCACGATCATTTAATAGTCTATTCTTCTCAGGACTGAGGCATTTTTCTTCCCGACAGGCCATTAGACGTTAAAAAGTTATTGTAAACCAATCCAATTTTAGAGAACTTTGAAATATATTACATTTAATGGCTGTCGTTTACCACGTTACATTGTGTTCAAATTTAGAATCAACACATGCACTTGACCTATTTTCATCCCTTACATTGTCAGACAGCTGAAGCGCGATCTTGACTATCAATAGATGGGCCCCTAAATAGCGTTCTCCTTCGCGCAGCATAACTTACAGGCTGTAAAGATGTTTATTGGGGCACGTCCATTAGGGTATGAAGCGTTAGGCGTTTAAGGACGTTTCTGATGGTTTTCACGTCACTTAACTTCATGGATAGATAGATGCGATCACGGAGAATCTTCGTTTGACACGGCAGCGGTCCGAAATTTGCCGACCCGGAAATTTTCCCATGCCGCTCTTTTGTTCGCACCCACAGGATTAAGGCCGTACGGAGGCGCTAATGTACACATGCAACATCCGGTCCGTCGGCGTTTGTTAATTGGCCTCTGTAAAAGGGATACCGTGTATTTCGCCCCCGTCCCTGTCGCGGGACGTGTCGTTGGGAATCGTGATCGGAAACCGCCGTTCTAGGTTGGTTTTCAAAATTTAGGGTATGACCTCCCGTTGGATCCTCCCTCATTCATTAAAATGTCCGTTACAATTACAGTCTGTGTACGCGGTAGCTTGCTAGTTTTTGTTTGTCCATATATTTTGTATTTTGTCGTTTGATTTTTTATTAGAGATGGAAAACACTTGTGTGCGTTGCTAATTTGTATCTCGATTTGAAAGAAAACATCGGATGCCTTTTAGAAGTTTGACTGAATAGAGTGTCTAGAATAATTATGAGAAAAAGAAAGGGAGAATTGTTACAATGGTTTCATTCATAATATCTCGATCTTATCGAAATAATGTAAATTTATAATTTTTCATTATGGGCATTAATTTGCTAAACTTCCCACGGCTGGTCGTTTTATTATAACCTGAGATTCATTAACCGTGGCGCCACAGCTCGTATATCTTTCTTGTAGCCAATCTATAATCAGAACAGCAAACTCCCATGACGGTTTCTTAGACTGGAACGGTCTGCTCCCCATCATTATACGTGAAACGTTTCATCGTATTTAGCTTCAACATGTAAATATTGCCGTGGGTTAACAATTACTAATGCATAACATAATTTAGTATTGGTAATCGCATGTACGTGTTTGTACAGGTACAATTAATAATCTATTTATATTTTCTTTAGATTTTGTTAAGTTTTGTGAAAGAAGAATTTTTCTTTAATTGATGTTGCGATATTTGTTGTTATATAAACGTAGTAACTTTACGTTTTCCCAATTAAATTCTAAAATTATATCTGAAACCAAAAACACGTCAGTTCAGTGAGAAACGACGGGATATCATAATTTACGAACATTGTGTAGTTCCACATCCCAGTTTGTACAGCATTATTATCACACAAATATCGAAGCGGTCTGTTTCTAAACTTGGATCAATATCAATAAACACGCTGAGTGCAATCATATTTTCGAAAGACGATCTTGCAGTGCGGACGTCACAGGTTTTCCTCGATTCGGGAATTTGTAAATAGTTTGCCCCGATCTGCTCACGCGTGGTGGGTTCCCATCGAGCGTTTAAAGGTTTTAAGTCTTTTTAAGTTTTTTTAAAGTCCTGAGAATTTGACTATTGTAGTGATTCCTAGAACCGCGCTATGGGAATATCCGGCTCGGTGAATGGGAAGATTAAATCATCGGCGAAAACAATGGATATTAACTTCATCGCATCATTTTTTAAATTTTACATGTGAACCAATTCCCGACAGTGTTCCTTGATTTATTGATAATATCATATTTGATTAATCCTCGAAAATATTACTACCTCGTGTTTTGCATTGTGATCAATTTGATGTAATTTAAAAATGTTCGTATATGTAGTTATAGGAAATCGGTTAAATTTATCAGTGGTCAACATAGTTGTGGATTATGTATCGTATTTCTTTATATTAATTATCTCTTTGTGGTGTCACTTCCGTGGACAACTGCAACTATGTTATCTTTTATAACATATCCAGTCAACGGAATACCGCAAGGTACATCTCTATGCCCGTATTTATATAGGTTTACTTGTCTTAGGCTCCGTGCGTAAACATTCGAACGTGTACAGGCGATAACGCAAAACAGTTTGTTTTTCTTGTTTGAAGCGTTGATATCATTCGCAATTCGCATGTGCATATAACAATGTGTACTTAGCCGTGAATGATTAATTATGCACCGTTCGTATGATTCAAAGAGGTACCCTATTTTGCCTTCGGATATCTCAAGAATTTTCCTCTACGTCATCCATGAGAACATGAATATATGAAGAACAAATAGGTATGAGTAGATCATGTTAAATATTAGACAGTCAATTTGCTCTGCTGTGTCCTTGATATTTAGCTTGTTTTGTGTAAAAGATCACATATTACTGTAAAAGTAAAACAGTTACGATAGCAAAAATTATATTAAGACTTAGATATTTATATAAAACTTATTTAGATACTTTACTTATTTAGATATAAATATCCGATGAAATGACTTCTTCGTCTATCTAACGTACGCGGTATCTCAGTTTTCCTAAAAAATTGTCTAGAATGAACGAGTTTTTTTTTGTAAATTTTTATTGTCTTTGCATTGGAATATTTCCATTACATTTTAAAGTTAAATGTACCTTAGTTCTCTCAAACTCATGATTCAAACATGTTATGTTAATTCAATGACAAAAAATTGTGCTTGTATAAACTCATTTCCTTTCCCTAAACACATAATTTATAATATATTATTTAACAGTTATTGCTAAATCGATTCTATATATATATATATATATTT
>DWHO01003715.1:0-11727 GCA_018247575.1 Eurytides lysithous rurik | reverse complement strand
TCTGTGAGGTCGTGGTACTAATCCGGTTCGAGCCGGCCCATTCAGCAGCGGGAACAGCTGCGTGGCTCTACCACCGTCAAGTGACGGCATAGCATCTCATTGAATACAAATCTTAATGATTCTGTTGTTGCTATTGATTAAATTTGCTCATGTATCAATTAGTTGAAACAATTACGTTTGCATTTTAATTCGTTGCGGGAAAATTTTAATCAAAGAGCACCATTCGAACAGCTTACAACAAAAATCATTAAAAAAATATGAATAGATTTGAACTTTAATCATGTTAGAATATCGTAGATATTACAACAATAACCTCTATTAAAACAGAAAAAAACTAGCTAAACCAGCCTTTATCTGTCGTTCTTTTGGGAAAATCTTTAAAACTACTAAAACTATTTGGCTAAACCATACTTTATATTTTAATTTAATCTGCTATCCATCAAATGAGGTTTTAATGGCACAGTTGATGTTCACAACATATAAGATAATATTTTTGTTAGCACACAGAATTTAATTTTTTTCAATTTTTAAATAAATTATGGTACAAAAGTAAGATTATGTGATGCACTGGACTACACCATCTTCTTTCCTAACCAGTTGATGATGAACAATGATACTATGAATAAAAATATCGCAAATATGCCTACTAAAATACTTAAAGCGTGCCAGTCAATCAGTTTAAGGAACGATAAAATAAATATTTGTTTTAATGTCGCAAACGAGTATAGATTGCTATAAGTATAGACACAATGGAACAGGTTTTGGCGGATTCTGCTATGTCAGATGAGTGCAAAAACCCAGCACCATATTAGTTTACCATGACCGGTCATCAATTATAAACTTTTTTAATCATGTTCGTGTGTTTTTGTTTTTATACTTACCTATATATAACATCATATAAAGTCATATAAGTGACAAAATTGCTAGTATCACGACCTAGAATATATGAATTTTGCACCTCCTCAATAGTTTTATGATACAAATATTACGTTTTTCTTGATATTTTCTTTTCTAGTTTAATAATCTGCAAACATTTTTCGGGAAAAACAAACCTTGCTGTTTTTTACGGATTTAGCTTTGACAGATTACGTGCACTACTTTGATAGTTTTAAAGTATATAATGATTCTATTTTTTAATTAATGATTATAAGTAACTCCGCCATAATTTATCCCCCACGCGCGTAGCTGTGTGGGCGTAAAGATATTCCTTCATGTAATAATACACCCTTAAAAAAATTATATTAAAATAATACTAAACGCGATAAAAAAATATAAAGTTTTATGTGGCAAATGACGATATCTGACGAATTGTTGAATTTTAGTTTGCTATAAAACTGATTTCTGATTATTAATAAGCAATCGTTCTTCAATATTTAAATATGTTTTATCTCTTTATTTCCTTTACGATTTTCATAATACTATTAAAAAAAAAGATATTTATAAAATGTCCTAAGAGCTCCGTCCTTTAGTGTTTTAGGGCCTTGGCGGTGCTTTATGGTCCATGGAAACAATACATTTTCATGTCCAATCTGTAAAATGTTAATATTCCAGCGGACGGACTTGAAGGTTTTGTTTACACGGTATGAAAACTTTAACGATTTTTAAAATATATTTTTATCAAAATAGTTATCAGGTTCTAAAAAGAATGACTCTAACTACATTAACTTCATTCAAATGTCCGATTCAAATGTTCAATGATCCAGTCATTAAATTTTCTCTTTAAATTCTTAATTTTAACTTATACACACGTAGAGTGCTTAATAAAGAGAGCAATTGAACTAATTCTAAAATAATTATTCTACATAAAAGTACATTAAAATCGTGCCGTAACGTATTAATATGAATAAAAACCATTTTGAACTAGAAATTTGAACATCGTATATCGGTACATAGGTGATAGAACGCCAATAAACACGACGATAAAGCTATACAACGATGAAGATACATCACGTGTTTGGGAAACACTGCACCAGGTTTAACCTTTTTATCTTTTTATAATATTTATCTTAATGTTATATGTATTATCTGTTATTTTATTGGAGAACAACAGCATAAGTGGCAACAGCACTCGCCCTCTCGCCTAGTTGACTGTAAAAGTTAAATACTTTTCCGCCTACTTAAAATTTCGTTGGATCAAAACAATTCTTTACTGTGAAAATCAAAATAAGTGACTGAGATTCAAAGAGCTAACTGAGTTGAAGATGTTTAGTTTTTTTGTCATATATTTTCAATTACAAACTTGAAAATAAAGAAAGACTACTACATAAAGATAGTCGTGATAAAATCTTAAGAGTAACTGTATAGTTTCGCGTCGACACTTCATAATAGAACTTCGCTGGTACTAACTCTCTTGGACGGATTACACTGACTTCTAAAATTTATAAAAAAATTACTCAAAAATGTTTTAAAATATCACACATACATTCACACATCTACATGTTAATGTTAGTATCATAACAATGAAAACCTTTACACTGATCAATCATCTAAATAGTAATTACATATAAGGCGTTTAAAAGAACTTAGTAGTGCTTTAATTTACAGTTTTAATTAAATAAATAATTTTTGTAACGCGAAAATAGTTTTTTATAGAATCCCGCGATACAAATCTATACCCATGTTCGTTGAAACAACTTCGTTAAGCTTATATGTATTGAATTCCTTTGTTACAAAAGTATATGTAAAAAAAACAAGCATAGACGGAAACAATGAAGATGTGTTTTGTTTAATGTTGCGAAATCATGATGAGATGATTACATAATTATAACACAATGAGCGCTCAATTGTTTATATAAACCGTTGAAGTGATCATTTACGGTCGATCACATTTTTTTTACTTAACATTTTGAAAGGATAATTTAATTTTTATTTTCATCCAGTATATGTCAATACTTTGATGACGTTAAAAATTAGTAATTGTCACGTAATAACACTTAACACATATTTAATTTACAACAAGAGATTATTAGTCGTTACTTTTGCGTTTTGAAAAGTTTACACTTTTTTATTTTTGGTACCAAAATGTCAGACATAAAAATTATCTCATTTAACATACAGTCGAATGTTGCTTCATTCCTTGTACGATTCAAACTCAACTTTTTTTTTACTTCGAGAACATGATGCAAAATAAAAGGCCAGTGCCCGTAAGGCGGTACAATTATTACGTCTTTTTGCTTCACTTTCTAACCCTATCTGTGGTTAATTTCCAATTCTCGTTGTACTCGATAAGGTTTTTAGATACGGAACCATGCTTCGGTTGTATTAACGGACGGTGTACTTTCTATTGTCTTAAACGGCTTTCACAGTTATAATTACCGTTCTATAGAGCTACCATGAGATATTTAAACTCTGAATAGAATTATAGGTGTACAAAATCAATTTAGTTTTTCTGTTTACTTGATACAGCCGCTGTAATTGCAACATTTTATAAGATACGATTAACCTGATCATAACTTAGATGATTACTCGGCACAGTTACTCAATAATTGGATTCGGTAAGCGACGAATAACACGCACTAGAATATATCTGCGCCAAAAATAATCTCCGTTTCATGATTAAAGTAAAAATTAAAATATTGTAATTTTGTCTTCACTACAATCATATAGTACGATGATATTTGGGTTAAGGTGGCAAAGTTTGTTTTTATGTGGTCCTAAACGTTACGTTTACGTTTACGTTTTCACGCTTATAAGCCAATATCCCTGACAGTCAACAATTATCTCGTAACTCGGAGATGTGACTTTAAGGCCGGTCTTGGACTCAAATCACTGCAGTGGACACCTCTAAGACTAGTGCGCACATTTACAATGCTTGAAATCACTGTCTTATATTTATCTTTGTTGCATTGATCACTGTTTCACTTTTTAATAACCTCTGTGTCATAACAGATTCTTTCCTAATAGAAGAAAGGTTGTATGAAGTCATGTCATTCGATGTCTTATTCCATAATAATACTATACCCTTCTTAGTCAAGAATTATGTATACGATCTCTTAAATTTGTCCGGTTAACTGAATTCTGAGATTCTGCGGGCTTAATTGAGCTTTATAGCAGTAATAATAAATTTCTTCTGGTCCAATTTTACACGTATCGATATGTTTTAAGACGTGCGCACAGACTAATATTATTGATTGAACTGATTGTTGTTAATCAAACTTGTATTGGGAAACAAAAACCTAATAGTAACTTCTTTAAGCCACCGCCAGATGATGGCGACAGTAATTAAACTGATTTCCGACCAATCTGACGTTTGCTATTCGTTTATTATAATTCCCAGCCAAATGTAGATGATTAAAAAGATACTGTTTTCAACATGTTTTACACACTGACTGACTTCAGATCGTGAATAACTATGATTAACATAAGTTATAACGAAAAAAGTTTGCGTAAAAGTACATATTTGCTTAAAATAAATTTTTTGGACAGCTGGTAGACAAGAAGAGTTAAAGAATGATACAGTAAAAAAAAAAAAACAATTTTCAAATTCTTCAGTTCTGATCTTAAATATTTCAGATATTATACATACATATGTATATTGAACAATAAATACGATTTGATCAATGAATTCTTGAAAATCCATGTAAAATATATACTGTCCATTCCTTATAAACTCTAGGCTTTTTCACGAGTGTTATTTTTGCTAGAACCAAACCATTGGTATGCCGACCTCTAGAAAAGATGTCAGTGATGCCATACTGAATGTAAATAAACTGCGCATGCGCCATAAAACTTGATTGTCCGTCGACTAATATGAATATAAGGTCGCGAATGTGCATACATCTATCTTCTTGACGTAATAATTATAAAAGTCCTTATTAGTATTCTTTAAAACTTACATAATATAGTAGTATCAAATACATTACAGTCTATCCTAATTACGTCTCCAATGAAAAAATAGAGCATATGAACTGCTTCATTTATTGTCACTAGTATTCATATAGTCTTAAAAGAAGGTTCACGACTAAGCAGTGCCAGTATTAGTTAAAAAGTTTGTTTAGGTGATGTAACAAAATACTTATATATAAAATAAAAATACAAAAGTATCGCAGAAAATTCATTTAAAATTTACATCGCAGATCAAGAACATGATTACAAAGGGCGGTCTTAATGCCCCGTGGCTTGCTCAGTCATAATGTATTTTTTCGTACACACAAGGTTAGAAAGATCGCTAAAGTCACTCGCTTAAAAAAAAAATTGATAGTTTTTTTTTTTGTATTATATTTGCTACACGTTTGTTTAAATAAAGGTTAACTTAAAATTATATGATAAAATACGAGTATAAACCGCAAGACATATTTCCAAACTTTTGTGCCGCGATCGAAAGTGGTATTAACCCTTTTTTTTTTAAATATTTTATTTTAATGCAATAAAGTTTCTGACTAGGCAAATCTGTATCGAGGTAGACCGGTTTTTTTCTTTCTTTATTGTAACATTGACTTTGTTATTTTAAATTTCATGTTTGTAATAGCCGTTGAGTTCTTTTTTATATTCAACGGAAAAGGCTCAACTCCTTGCCACATTTTTATCTCTCATTTATTTTGATTGCCTATTTTAGCTAAAAAAATGTTGACCATGGTCTTGCAAAAATATTTGAGATGAATTCGGATTAAAAAGAATTTTTAATATATTTTCTAGTCGATAGTAATTTTTTTTCCGTATATATATATTTTTTTTTGTTTAAAAAAGAGCACAAATTCCATCGTCATTATCTAAACAACGTCGCAACGACACAAGTTCAATGTTACGCCAATTTGTTTTGCGGTCGCTTTACTATTCGAAGACACAACATTCTAGGTAATTACGTCACCAAATGACTGCGGTGAATTAAATAACAATAACTTATATAATTATTCTCAAAGTCACGCTTCTAAGACGCTATTTCAAAATATAATTATCTGTTTTATTTTCCATTAAAAGCAGTCGTAGCGTATTTTCCTTATATCGTAATGTCTTCGTGTTTACAGATAACCCCTTTCATTGTTGCCATCGTCTTCAGTCATTGAAGAATTATCGCAGTGAAAAGTGATGTCTGTAAATTCAGAGTTTGTGTTTTTGAATACCATAATAATATTTACATTTACAGAACTGTGAATGAGTCGTGATAGTGTTGAAAGTTATTAATAACGTTGTTAAATAATTATCCAATAAAAGCACTTAAAAATACATTAATAAATTATGTTCGGTTCTATGTGTACGGAAGGGTCGGATTAATTATAAAGTTGATCGAGCAATATGTAATAGATAACTATGATTATCTTAATCGTTAAAACTTTTTTGCGTCACTTCGTTGCTTTTTAACGCCACTTTAGTCGATCTACCCGCTACTTCTTATCCCGTAACTATAGACTAAAAAAACGAACCACCGTTCAGTCAACACTCCGGTTTGGAAAACATGAGACCATCTTATATCTTTAGGTGACGTGCACAGTAAAGAAACAAGCAATTTTGAACTTCCACAGTTCAAAATGCGATATGTTGTTATGAGAGAGCATGTCATTTAGCATAAGGCAAACGGTTCGATTATCTTGTCACTTTTTAAAAGTTACGGTATCTGCCTAAATCATCGGAGAAGAGGAAAATGTAAAAGAATTGGGTATATTTGTGTTTGACAACCTTCGAATGATTTCGCGGTTATAATATTTGCTAAGATCGGTGTTCTTTTACATTGGCCGGGGACCGTTATAAAATAAGCGAAATTTAAAGAAACTAGTTTTAAAATTAAAGCCGAGTTGGCGGCACGTTCCACGGTATACTTTTTATTAATCTCAAGAGCGTCTTTGCAATTTTGCTACATTAAACATGAAGTGAACTTGAGGTTTTCTGGATAAAAAAATTATTTAAAAGTTTTTCACCTTTCATTTTCATATAAGCTGTTCTTTAATTTCTGATTTTTGTGTAAAGTGTTTACGTTTAAACAATCGAGTACTTACTAGTCTTCGAACTTTTGGACTTACTAAATCAGAATCAGAATAAGATATAATTGTGGAAGTGTACTGAATTATCGTCGGTAACATATAATACAAACAAGATGGGACTCGAGATCTGGCAGGAAAACAGGATTTGCGAGCAACTTCTCAGTAGATATGGTAATTCAGTAAGGTGTTATTATTACAGAATATGATAATGTTACTGCCTGCTGCCTGTAAATAATTTATGTCATAGTATATCATCTTATATTGATAACTTATGGCGATGTTTCGGCATTTTGTTAAGATACGCTGTTAAAGTATCCGCCATGTATTTAAGTAAAATTCGTAATTCGTTTTTGTGTTTTTTTTGTTATAATTATTTTTACAGTGCATGATTGTATTGGCCCGAAATCGTGTACAACGTTTTTTTAAATAGACCATTATTGCCGTTGTATTCGGGCTTCGGTGTAATAAATAATTAGACGATTGGAAATAATATAAATGTTTCTACTTTACGCCAATTCATTTTCAACAGCAGTTTTCTACGTAGGTCACGGGGGGAGGATGATTTGCTACGATTTTTATTTTATTTTTTCTAATAAATGGTAAACGATCACAAATTTTTGCAAAAAAAAAATATTTCTTGCGTAAGTGAAATTCGTCACGGAACTTTTTAATCTTTCGGCCGTCGTTGTCCAAAGAGGTCGCAAATGGGTTTTCATCATTGAACGTGATATCGTATAACGGTCGGCAACAGTGCTTGCGCCATGGAATGTGTTCTTTTTTTTTCATTTAAGTATAGTATAACAAGCATTTAACCCATTTGAAATATATTTTTTGCATATATTTCTTGCCAGCCAGGATAGATTGATGGAACTATTGTTGGTGTTAAAATATCTTTATCTGTACTGTTTATCATTTAAAAAAATACTGGCCAGAACTGGTTTAGTGAAAAAGAAAGACTGACGCTGCAGGTTTCTTTTTATGGAGTAGGCTGACAAACGAGCAAGCGGTTCACCTGATGGTAAACGATCACTGCCACCCATGCACATTTGAAACAGAACTTGCAAGTGCGCTACCAGCCTTTAAGAAAGTGGAATTTTTGAAGGAGAGATGAAGGAGGAGTGAGAGGAAGGGATGATGGTAAAGGAGGATGGGAGTAGCTGATGGAGGTGATGGAGGAGTTTGAGGGGCTGAAAAAAGGGAAGAGAAGTCTATCCCAGCTAGAAAGGTATTGACGCGACGCTGCCCTATTTCAATTTTAGATCCTTTGACGTTGGAAGCATACGCGGGCGAGATGTCGATCGGGGTCCAAAAGTTTTTCCTTTTGTCGTACTGCCTGGCGTGCTGCTGGCCGCTGATGCGCGCGAAGAGTCAGCTCCGAGTCGTGCGACAGTGGGCCGAGCTCGACTTCGTGTTCCCCAGCGAGGAAGCAAGGCAACAAGCGATTGAGAAGCGTTACTACGTAAGCGGCAGCTCGGTTCCCATCGACGTAGAAGTGCATCACAGACAAGGTAAGCACGCAATTAATCGTCAATTAGAACTTTCTAATGGGCACACATAAGTTCAATGTAAGTGTTAATAGCTGAATGCCGATATGACTTATGAATAACGAACAAATCAGTATATCATCCCCGTGTCCGTCAGTGATTTTTAAATTACGAAAATAGCAAACATGCGACCGTCGTTTCTAATATATCTAAACAAGGAAATTTTATCTAGAGACTAGAGAGTTTTTAGAATCTGTCTCTGGGGTTCCTTCACTATGTTTTTCGCCGCGCCAGAACTTAAAATTGTAAATTGCAAGTTGACAGCTACAACTACGATGGTACCGGCACGGTAATTTGAATAAAAATTGCATGAAACTTAGAAAGAATATAATAAGCATCCGAACACCGTACTCCCTTGGCTATATTTATCACTTGTTAATAAATATTATGCCTTTAAGGTTGTGTTTTATCTATTAAAAGTACTTATATTAGTATAGAAGAAGATGGTATCATCAGAAAAAAATAATTACGGTGTTGAAACTAATTTAATTGACTAGTCCTTGTCATCAGATGATCGGGATAATTTTTCCTTTAATAACGTAATAAAATTGCAGGTCCTCACGCAGCGTAGTTAAGGCTTTTCCCTTTAGATAAAAGACGAATTTAAACAGCATAGAAGCTAATACTAGGGTTACCAGATAATGGAATGGGAAATATATAAAAATAAAAAAAAATATTACTACGTACGGACCTAACATAAAGGCTCTCTCTCGTACAATTATCACTATCATTGTATTATAGTACGTTTTTTTCAACGATGTAACTGATTGGCATATATTTTTGCTTAACTACATGTTTAGCAAGAGGTTTAAATTAAAAAACTAAAACCTTAATTGTTTATTCAGCCGAAGAAAGTAGAACATTCCCGCGTTAAATACTTAAATCAAAGTGGGCACTATATAGAGCTGGCGAAGCTCAAAGTATTTATAGCTAATGGAATAATATAATAATAAATAGCCATTTTTAAATAAAGCCATAGTATTTCCAGAATACACCTTTCATGCTTTTGTTAAAAAAAGTCTACGATTTAAAAAGTTACCATAGTATAAAAAGGCCAGGCCCTTGTTGTTAGAATTGTTTTTGTATAAGTTTTTTAATATTTGTAAATATAAAAAATTATTTACAAATGGTATACATACGGTACTGTCGTTGGTGGCAGGAAGATTATAAGGAAACCTTAAAACCAAAATTATTTCCTTCTCTTTTAATTATGGCTTTTACCCGAAAATATAAAAAAGTACCGTACCGTTACCGTTATCCCAAACGATAGCATTTGGGACAGGAATATTATGAGGAAACCTTAAAACTAAAATTATTTCCTTTATTATATGGCTTCAACGCCTAAAATTACCTATTGGTTCACACGTAGTTCCAATTAGTTAGTTAATAAACAGATAAATAAAATTTTGTGCTTGACAAATCACTAATACAAAAAAATATTTAAAATTTTAACTTTGAGGAAAAATGTTATTGCCTTCATACCTAATGGACTTCACAAAGCTATAAGGATTCTAAAGTCATTTTTTCGGATTAAGCACAACTCATTATCGAAACCTAAACCGTAAAGGGTCAGCCTTTAATAATTTATTAATAAACCGAAACCGTTTTACGAATAAACCGAAATTGAAATGGATAACGTACGGTGCCATCTGTTGTCTAATATTTGAAAATATTAAATTATTTAATTTGACGTTATTAAATCACAGGACCGATGCGTTCGCGCATATTTGTGTCGATACCACGATTCGATGAGGGCCGCCCGATAACCTTCGGTACGTTGGACGAGGAAGGACGAATACACGCATACCCAGACTATTCTTGGCATGACAACCAGGGCTTCAACTGCGACGGGATGACGTCAGTATTCAGAGTTGCCGTAAGTGATGTTTACTCATTTAATGTAATAATTAATTAATTGACTGACTAAACTAACTTAATGTAAACGTAAGCACAATCGTTGTGAAAAGCCACTACACTATGAGCAGTGGCGGTACTACCATAAAAGCCCAAAAGCCCAAAAGCCCTACTGAGGAGTAAAATTTATAAATCTTAATTAGCACATAATTCCCGAATAATTTATTTTTAAATTTGAGCGTTGCGGGGGCTTTTTGGCTTGCATGGTAGTACTGCACTTGATCCACACTCTCAGATAAGCGGTTAGATGTAACTGCGAACTAAATGACCGCGAGTTTAAATCGGCGCCGAACTCACCACCGTGCCGACATTTACATACGTTTTTGATAACTTTTTATTAGCTACGACGTCACACGGGATTAATTCAATTTTCAATAAAAAAAAACATATTTCGGATTTGTTTTTCAAAGTCAAAGTCAAAGTCAAAATACTTTATTCAAAATTGGATTGGTTTACAATCGCTTTTTGACGTCTAATGATTCTACCACCTGTTTTGATCATCTTGCAAAGTTTGAGAGATAATCAGCAGTATCTCTCCGATTTTGTCATTAAAGCCATTTATCAACTTCATTGCTACGTGCAATAAGAATAAGCTGATGAAGTCATCTCCGCGTTATGATTAATATAATACATAACAATATTAAGTTAATACTTTAATAATTAGCTCTTTAAAGTTACATATTAAAAGAAATCTAGGAATTTTCAGGTACGAATATTTTGGAGAGGCCGTAGACACGGGACATACAGTTTTTTGGGCAGCAGTTGAAGGAGCGACCTGACGTCGGTGATCGCTTACCATTAGGTAACTATGGACATCTGCGAGAAATTTGCAAGTGCTGAGATGTCGATATGAGAAATCGAGACTTGCGTAACGCTAGAAGTTATAATGACACTTAAAGCTATGTATAGCAGTCTCCATAGATTAGATTCGCAGAGGGTTTTATAAGGCAACTTATGGCCGCAGCGACGATGAGTGGAAATTTACTATTTAGAGTTTTCCTCGTTGAAGCGATAATTACGATCGATATCGTTTAACACACAGCGAAGAATGGCTTTGCTCTAACTAACATAACATATTCAAATTCAAATGTTTTTTTCCAATTAACTGTACAAAAGGTTTTATGTCTAATGTCTTACAACTTAATTACTCCTTTCGAGCACTGCAAATTTAGATATATGGTGATAATTAGATATTAAAATTATAAAAAAAGAATGTATACGAATTAAGAAACAACAATCTTAAAGGATAAATAATAAAAAAGTACAATAAGAGCATAGTTTTTTTTTATCGAATAGGCTGACAAACGAGCAAGCGGCCCGCCTGATGGTAAGCGTTCACCGCCGCCCATGGACAT
>DWHO01003714.1:0-11729 GCA_018247575.1 Eurytides lysithous rurik | reverse complement strand
ATCTATCACACTCAAAGCTATCAACTATCATACTTGAAAAACAAATGAACAGAAAGTAGTCACTTACGATTTTAACTTTCTTTGGCACTATCGAGAAGCTTGTTCGATCGGCAGCTGTGTCTTTACAATCCTTGGTCCTCAGAATACCCACTGCGGCAGTTAGAAAAGTGTCCACGAACGACGTATCCTTCTCCCGGACCGACATCATTTGCCACTGGTCTATTGTCGAATAATCTGAGTGTAATGACCAACGAAAAAACATTTTTAAATACCTTTTTAACAATCATAAATATACGACGGATTGATAAATTATTACATGAAACTAATATAACAATATTATTATCATATTTCAACAAATTAATTTTTAAAACACAACGCAACATCAAATTTCAAAACTGACTAACATTGAAACGTTTTAAAATCAGTTGTAAAGTATTAATAATAATTATATCAAGTATATGCTAAAATTTATATATTTTAATTTTGGATAATGTTTGCATTTGCATGTAATAAAACTGATCAGATGATGAACTAAAAAAATATATTTTTTAATTTATTTGTTGTATATTTAACTGTAAAACGTACCATCACAATTGTTAGATATGACGTGTGCCTTTTCGACGCCCAAAAGCATCACGAGAACTTTTTCCACTTTAAACAAATTCTCCGTGTTCAACTCGCGCTTTAATTCCGATAACTTCGAGTCCAGATTTGGACAAAGGATAACAATCTGAAGCTGAGCTTTCGACAACTTCTCTAACTTATCTTGGGATTCTGAAGACATGAGCTCTTCAGCTGTGATCGGTGTAACCCTAGAAGTAAAGAGAAGATTATTTATTAATCTTTAAAAGCATCCTTTAATCCTGTAATATTTATAATATAAGACAAACTTAAGTACCTACTAGTAGTGGTAGTACTATTATAATAGTATATTTTACTATAGCATGCATTTATGTCATTTTATGTATTCATCATGTTACCTATAGTGATGTCTAGCCCTCTGTGACATGATTTTGTCGAAACTTGCCACCAGATAGTCCGACCACAGGCCGCTTTCCGGTGAGCCCGAACTCCATAATATCGCGATGTCTTCCATCTCTGAAATAAGCACCATAATATATAAAAATTATGATATATTACCATTGGTAAAATGTAGTTGTTGGTATGTATGTCCATATCCACGTAACTTTTGACCGATACTTTCATATGGAAACCAGGTTTTACACCTATACCATTATTAGTAAATACAATTTTAACATGAAATAGTCTTTTGTAAAAGCTCGATAGTAAATTTAGCCGTAACATTTTCTGTTGACTTGTATAGATTACATTATATTCCTGAAAATTTACCAACCCATAATAAAGCAATGGAGTTTATTTTTACTTAATATTTTCAACGTTAAATTTTATCGCATTAACATAATAAGGAAATGCGAGATAGTGCATACTAGCCTAAATTACTAGGTGCACAATCTCATAAAGGTTTATGGATATTACTTATTGCCCTGCAGACGGTATAACAATCCGTCATACGAGAGCAAACATAATACCCAAAGCTGAAAGGAAGTGTTGTCAAGGGATAATCAAGGCATGAACGATGTCGTTCACTTGATATCTCCTAAAGGTCATTGGCTGGATCGAAGTTCATGTGTCTTATGATCATGACGACGGGCATACGTTTATGGATTTCGACATAAACAAATTGCATTCATAAAACATAGACATAAATATTAAAGTGAGAACAATTGACTTAAAATATCACTCTATATTTTTATATAGATACTTTGTGATTTTTTGAAATGAGAACTTATTATACAAAAAGATCTTTCCACGAACACGAGTTCTAATGGCCGTAAACGTCTGAGGGGCAATTTGAGTGATGAATTGCATTGACATCTGCGCCGGAGGACATTTGCGAGCGACCTTTTTAACCTTTGGCTCCTTATAAAAAGACAATGTTAAAAAACTGATCAATTGAGCAATTAGAGGCAATCGACTCTTTAGAAATAGTCCACATACCATACAAAGTAACTTTCATAACATGTAATAGAAAGAATGGTGGCGCTCTAAAAACACACTTCCTTCCATAACGCGCATGAATGAAAACATGCGTTAGCTGTTAAAAATTTATTGCATCCAGCGCCGTGCGTACGCGGCGGCCGACAAAATATTCTATGCACCCCGCGCGCACCGGAAACTTATACGGATTTATGCTTACACCTCTGCCGCCAAATGAAGACCCGTCTAAATGTAATATCCGTTTCCTAAATAGACAAACGTCTATCAGCGTCGCCCAGAATAACTATGGCTGATTAGGTACGCGGCACAAAGCTTTCGCGCCTTTCGCGTAGATTGTTTTGTCCAATTGTTCGATACCGTTACAAATGTTTGCTTTATTTGGCAAATGTTTGTCGATGAATTTCTTTATAAGGATTAGTAAGGGGAATACTTTAATGAACAATTTTAGTGTTGTCAAGACACGTGTTAGGGCAATGTTAAAGTTTTTTTTATTGAAATTAATGACGAGGCAAACAAGTTAAGCGGCTGATGGTAAAACAAGCGCTTGTAATGTATAAGCGGAATAGTAATATAATGTCATTTAATGTTTTTAACAAACCAAAAAAGATCAACCTCTGTTTGGCTCTGCGGTGTAGTCACCCTGCCTTTTAAGGGTCAATCAATACCATAAACCCTCGCATACGCATGCTGACTGATTAAACTAAATTTAAGCATACTTTCGTTGAATGTCATTCAGTCAGACTTAAATTCAAAATAACTTCTATCAGTCAGAGCAAGCTATTTCCGGGCACGATGCTATTCTCATCCTTTAAAAAGCATTCTTTCCAACCGGGTGGCCAAAAGTTATGCAAAGCACCGAGACATTTGATGTTAGGCACTTGTAACATTTAGGCCACACTAGATTTGTTGACGTTCAATGCACAGATATACAGTTCAATGGACCGCCGCTTTGATCTCTCGAGTGAAATACTTCAAATCCTTTTACGGTTTTCGATGGTTAAAATAGTTTCGGATTGATAGGAAGTGTTTCGTCTTAAGAAATGTTGTAGAGTTAGAGAGTGTAATTCAAACAATGCATTTTGTGTTTCAATGAATCATCATCCTTATGAGTGTATATATTAAAAATATCTATATCTAATTAAACATTAAGATATATTTATATCTTAATGTATAAATTCTAAACTCCATATCTTTCTTTAGATCAAGGATGTGAAAGTATTTAGTGTCTTTAAAAATCTTTTTTCGAATGTTACCATTAATAAATATTGGCTTCTTAAAAACATTTGCGTCACATATTAAATTATATAATAGTAGGCTTTGTCCGCGTCTTAGCACGCTTTCATAATAAATTTGGATCATATATTATATTATTATATTCAAAAATAAAAAATAAATTAAGTTAGTCAAAAAAGAAAATCATTTACAATGTTAAAAAGACATAATTTTTATTACACGCCGTAAATGTGTGTTCAATTCAATGTAAAATATTTACTCGCCTCCATTTCAACTAATCGCCCGCCCTCGGTACAAATATGTGAATAGATGGGTATTCACATATTTGTACCGAGGGCGGGAATTATATCTAACAAAACGAACAAATGAGCGATACGAGAGTTTGATGTGTAATAACAAAGAATTTGTTATGTTTTCACCGCATGAGTTTCATGACGTTGCCAGCGAGTGATTCACGATATGAAAATAAATAATGTGGTCTTATTTTGCAGACCCTGTCTCCCGACACCGCTAAATCATGCGCTGTCCAGCGGTGTGTCATAATTAACAGGGTCGTTCTAAAATTCCGTATTTAGCAACAGTAGTAGTCGGTGTATTTCAACCTACCCGATTGCAATTATTAATTGTTTGTTCCGTCCGACTGGCGCCAACCATTAAACGCATTGTCGCGTCGTCCATAATTTTACTCATCGCTATCATTTCACTTGCCGCCGACAATATTTTGAAAGCGCGGCTGTAAAGATGCAATCGAAAATAAAAGGAAAACTTTGCTCTCCAACTAGGCACTTTAAAGAATGAGCTGTACGCAGGAATAAATTTTATACAACATTAATATCATGTAGACACGAAGTTATTGGTCATATATAAACCTGAAGAGCGTTGACCAGCTCGAACGAAACAACGTATCAATATAATTTATGAATTACTTGTAAGTAATGGAGGGCGAAATAAGTAACGTTTAATAAAAATCAAACAAGGCTGCAATCGAAATATAGTATTGTATACATTTATAAAAATGACCCACAATCGTAAATGCAAAAGACATGTCATCGTAAGCCCCGTTTTGCATTCTAAAGTTAAAATTAGTTCTGTATTATATTCTTATGAGCATACTAATATATTGGTCTTTAAAAATACTTGAAAATAAGATGTACCTATTTAGTCACGAGTTTTATAATAAAATGTACTTTATACCAATTTATTTAGAATTTTGACGCCGTACATTAATTAGGGTACTAAAACAGTAGCGTTATTATTCACACTAAGGATATGTGAGTCATCGTTAATTTAAATTTAAGTTTCATTAAAAGCCATCAAATAGTGTAAATGACTTGGACGTGCTCTGTAAGTGAATATGTACCATTATGTTCGAAATAAATATCTGAGGAACTTCATTTGCATTTTTATATACAACAACCTGAAACAATTGAAGGCTACAGAACGACATGACAACATTAAAAATTCATCGCCGTGTCGATCGTAAATGCATTGAATAGATTTAGGCGAAAATTTAAATGACAAAGTACATTTGTTATTGTTAATAAAAATTACAGCTTCAGCCTTTGCCGATCATTTGTTGGACAAATTTATAGGTTTATTTTGGTATAAAAAAGGAAATTTATTTTCAACTCCTGTTCCCAGTAATACTAGTTGAAAGCCCCGTGAAACAGAACGCCGCGTTACGAGTACAACATCAACACATGTAAGCTAAGGATGTACAAATCGTGTAGAACAAAGGGCCACAGATGTCCACGGATCGACGGAAAGAATGGAGGCAAGGAACACGTGCAGGTAAGCAACAAGCAGCGTGGTCCTTGAAAGCGGTCATTACCAGTGCCAACTGGGTTTTGAGTTTGGGTCCTTCTTGGATTCTTTATAAAACGAATATATTCGCAAAGGTTTTTAGTAGCAAATCGTATTGCTTACCAAAATAATAATTACCGAATTATTATTTTGGTAAGCAGTATACATAATATCAATTGGATGATTATTTTTTTCGAATTCTTTTAGAATTTGAAATTGTACAAACGAACCACTTGACTCCTGATCAGAGGTACTATATTTTTTCAATGAACTAAAAGACGGTAAATGCTATGTGCATAATAATTGAAAAATATTGCTGTGTGAAATAAATATATTTGAAGTAAAAATTTGATTTTTTTATGTTATTTATATTAATATCCCTCAATATATTAAATTAACGACGTCGAACTGAAACTAATCGAAGGCCTGATCAATTGATTTTATTCAAATAAGTTAATGTACAAACTAGGCGTCTCCGCATTGGCATTCTCCCTGCGAGTACATTACGGGAGTCGCTTCGATGCATGTAAAGTACACCATGTTTATTCTGTCAGTCTTGCCACCCTGCATAACTAATGTGGTCATGGCACTGCCGCCGCCTAATTCACGACTTCTGTTGTTACACTAAAAGCATAGAGGTTATTTTCCCGTGCAGTTTGCGCATGGAAACGGTAAAACTTATTTGGCAAAGTTTTACGGTGCTCCTTTAACATGGATTTTGATGTGCCTGGACGTCTTGGCGTTACAACGCTTGACATAATACGGTGCGGGTTATACTAAGCGAAAACAATGGGTGGCCGCTTTAAACAAGCTCAGCCAGATTCAGGACATGTGAAGGATGAATTTAAGTACAGTTCGCGGAAAGCCCATTGTCTGCGAGCAAAATTAATTTCAATTGCTCGGCCAAATCCTAATTCAAAACATTTAATATAAGACTATAATTTATACGTTCGATAAATATGAAAATTTTCTGTTTATTCTAATATTGAATACTTTCAAATCCAACCAGGACGGGTAAAAATGCACTAACACCGAAAATTCCGTTCAAAAATACACTGCAAATTATCGAAAATGAATATTCAAACCGAACAATAGCGTATCGGATCACACGAACAACGAAACGAACACGAGTCATTTATGAATAACAATTCAAACTCACTGGTATCAGGCATCGTCAGGCGATATCACAAGCACAGGGGGATGGAGATGTTCGCGAGTCAGACGAACGACATTGCACTGAATCGCCGGGGTGCAGTAACACGCGTGCGGAATGACAAACTGCGGGGCGGTGTGTGCGGACGGCTCGCATCGCTGGCGTCAGGCGGCGTACGCGCACGCGGCGCGCATACTAAACCCCCTGCCCGGGCCGAACGCAATGCCATCTCCGACGCCCGATCAAACAGTTTTGGGACCGAGTCAATACGCTATCGATCGCCAAACAGACCGTAAACGCTGACACCGTAGCGTGATTGTACCATTCGCTTTGCAGATAAGGCTAATCGTCGAAAACATTACCGATCCGATGCCGGAGTGTTAATATCGGGGGTGTGTTTGCTTTCCGATATCTCCAACAATAACGTTTCAAGCTCTTTCTCAAGAGCTTTGGTATCGGCAAGATGTTTTATTGAAGATGTTTAGTATTTTGTCTGGTCGTGTGTAAGTGGAATGATGAGACAGTGAGAGTTATTTGACGAGAGATTGATAAATAGGTCGATAGAAGATGCTGTAAATCAAAAAGGCCGCTTCTGTTTCCTTTGATTGGTGTTTCGAACGACTCTCGTTTCGTTATCACCGAAGGGTCGAAGAGCTCGAGAGCAATGCTCTCAGATAACATCTTCCCTGCGTCTTGACAGTATTGTTTATGGCCGGTTATCATCATTACGTCTTTCCGAGTACCTAATTATTATTTAACAATAGACGCCAACCACGAAAACTTCCTTGTGTTTACCAAATATTAGAGATAAGGGACGATAAGTGATTGACTTTGTGCCCATTGTCTAGAACGAATGTCGTTCCTATCGACTCTGTAGCGATAACTTATATGCACACATAAAATTGCTTTCGTAAACGTACACTTACCTTTGAAGGAAAAGTTCTTCGGCCGCCTCCTCTTTACAACATCGTCGTCAACGTGATTGAAACGTGGTGGTGGCATCTTGGGAACCTCACTGGGAACGGTGGTAACCTCACCACCACCGGTACCGGCGCCTCCAGTAGCCAGATACCCCCCCACAGAGTGACGTCTTTTTCCTTGGAGGGGAATCGTATAGAACACCTCCTCTCGTTCTTTCACGCCTTCAGATGTCACCATTGTTGTGCTTATTTTCCCTTTCCTGTCAACCAACTCTGTATTATAATAGCACGTAGGTAACGCCAAACTCTATAGCATTATTTCCTTTTTTTTTTAATTCGACCTTGATAATTTACAACCTCACCTTTAAATCGACGTCCAAACCAATGAGATTTAACCAAAACATAACCTATGTGATGATATTCAGGGATACAACTGCCGTTCAAAATCGACATTTTCTTGAAAACTCTCTCACTTCAGTCATTTAAAATTCAAGGACACATTAAAGTTTACTTACTTCAAACGAGGCGAAGTGAAAGTGTGTTTCATATCCCCCGGTGCGCAGTCACCAGGTCTGGGTTGGCCTTTCAGGAAAGCCTCTGCCTGCTCTGGTTCTTTAGCAGACAACGACCTCAATAATGCTCTGAACTCTTTTCTTCTAGGGCTGTCAGGTTCTCTACGGCGGGGAGAGCTTAACGGTCGGATACTGTCGGACCAAACCCGGGGCGGGGCTGAGCGTGAGCATTGCTCAGTATTGGCGGCCGACGTACTGGCACCAGTAGCATCAGTAACATCTTTGTCCGGAAACGCGAAATAAGATGGGTTATCTGCAAAGAATGCCAACTGATCAACAAAACTGTAATGAATACTAAATAATTCCGACTGTTAGCAAAATCGAAATTGCAATTTAACAGAATTGGTTTAGATGCATGATTGATTGTGTTGTGATACAAAAAAAGGGAATTAAATAACGATTGCGACGTAGTCACGGCTTGTCCTGTTTAAAATTATTCTATAACATCAATCGGTCCTTTTCCCTTTTAAGACGTAACATTGTGGCGAGGTCTTACCGATGACCATCGTGTTGGAAGAAGGTGCTCCGTCGGCCAGCGGTCTACGACTGGCCCGCGGGAATTATTCAATAACGACAATGAACTAACGGCTCTCCATTACGCTACTGCGGGCCGTGTAGACCAACCTACTTTTATAAGCCGGAAAATGCGAATTGAAAGCAATCTTCATCCCAACTCCGCCATACTTAAATCGTATATGGGACAGCGGACGATTTATCTTCGCACGGATCTTATACTAGAAGCGTTAAAGTATACGAGTAATATTCAATAACAGAGCACAAATGACATATTTAGACAGTTATTTGGCAATTTATTTATTCTTTTGCCACTATTGCTTCTAAATTGGGGAAAAAGTATTTTGTTATTGAAGTTTTTGTGGACCCGCATGTGCAGACTATTATTTCGAAAATGCAAACCGAGGGCGGGTAGAAGGGACAAGTATCGTATACACGTGTTTCACAAAAACTGTGACCGATGGACAATGGTCCGGAACATCTAACCATCATCATCTAAAGAAATATAATAATTCCTTTCATTTATAAAATATTTATACATTTAGGTAAATAATTTAATTATTTTCTAAGAATCGTTTTTCTTTTATATATTTATTCATATATATGTTTATACATCATATATATGAATGTTATTAATTATTCTATTACCAAATCTCATAAATATTATATTACGATAATTTGGGTTTTCATAAATGATTAATAAATAAAATAGTTTTTTTTTACTTTTATAAATATTTAACTGTGTTGAAACTAATGGAACACAGCGTTCTAAAGAAACGCTGTATTCAGAGCATCCACTGTTCAACGCTGATGAATCAATCCCAATTCTCGGAAAAAAATTCAAACCAAATACATCCGAGTTACGTTTATATTTTAAGGAATATCGTAAAGGAATTTGACTCAGGGGTTATTTATACTTTTGAGTAATCCGATAAAAACTGTATTTTTGGTAAATTATTACAATTCCATAAATATTTATCAAGTAATCTACCGATATGTCAAATTCAATTAAATTTATTACTTAATCAATAAAAATATATACACGAGCATAAAACTGATTACATAAAAAGGTATCACTTGGCAATAAATAATATTCACTACTAAAATGGGATCGTGTTTTGAATCACATTATAAATCTCTCTCTTCACTACACGACGTTATATACCATAATATTTCACATGATACATATATATAAAAATGAATATATAAATAATCAAAACGCAACGAAAACGAAAACGTGAAAGAAACTCCTGAAAGGGCGTCACTGAAGTGTTGTTCTTATAAGCTCACAAGTATCGGCATAAAACTCACTTGTGGCACGGAGGCAATAGTCGAACTGGGGTCCCATGGTAATCTCACGCGGGTTTCGGATACATCGAACACGACATATCCCGTCGAAGGCGCGTCGGACTCTGTCTCGGCATCGCGGGGCGTGTGGTACGCAGGTGGCAGCAACTCGGGTCGACACACGTGCTGCTCTTCCACGGGGAAGTTTTCTCAGCACGCGCGGGAAGTGTCGACGACGTTGTTACCGCCGCGCATCGCCCCGAATAAACGCAAATAGATACGGGACGAATTCTGCTTAGGCGCATTATAACCCACATAACTGCATCTATTCGTTAACTATTCGTAGCGCCTTATACGCCGGACTTTAGTACATTTTAGCAGAAAAATATTTAAATTTTTATTTAAAATATTTAATTTTCAGAAAATGAACACTGAGTACTGTTTGCGGGATCGACCGTTATTTTCCTCATAATGTTAAGTTTAACCAGCTGGGGTTACCGTCAGCTTTTTCATTGGTTTATTTTGATTGCATTTTAACATAATGAACACGTAGTATTTTCAGGTCTTTTCAGGACTGGGCTTTGCACGCGCGATGTGTGTATCACATAAGTTATTTTACTTAATTATCGTCACTATTAGAATGAAAATTCGCTACGATCACTTAGTGAGAATTGTGGTGTTGTTCACGATTCTGAGATTTATCGAATCTATCATCTCATTAGTTAGCTGTTGAAGATAAAAATAATATTGCCGTCTGCTTGCGTAGATTTTAAATTTCATGTCGCTGAACATCCTTAATACCTACGACACAAAACATACCGATTTGTAGCTTCATGTTGCATGAAATAAACCTAAACCAATAAACACGTTTACATTTAATATATTAGGCATATATACGAGTAGTAGAGTAGTAATATAGTGATTGTTAAAAATAGTACATGAACATGCTTTTAAAAAAGTGTAGTAAACATGTGCGTAATATTCGAATGCTCTCGAATGTGACCCGAGTCAGGGTGATCTTCCACGTAAAGGTAACCAAGCCCCCATGTCGTGTTTATTGGGAAGGGGAGTCTGTGCCCGGATTTAATTCGAGTGCCCGCGCATGCATCGCCGCCGCGTCCGTCTTGGTAGCGCACGCCACCCGTGTTTGTAAATAAACGTCCCACTCTGTTGATGTTGACGGCCATTCATATTCCTAGGCGGTGCCGTTCTCCCTCGCTTTATTAGGAAACAGAATTTTACGGTCACCGACGTCTAAAAGCTAAGAAATTAACAGAGGCAAACACAGTTTTTGACGAGATTCTCGGTTCGAATTCGCATAGAACATCTAATACAATTTTTGTTCTCCCTGAATGTCATTGATTTTAGATTCCGAATATCCGTGTAGATATACTATTTAACTTGATAATTGTGACAGTAAATTCATAAAGATGAACACATTTCTTTTCTATTTGATGACACTTTTTCCTAGAATTAGACTGAAGAAACAATTAATGTGACTATAAATAATTTTCGGTAGTTACACTTCGTGTGTGTTGGATTTAATTAAAAATCACTTGTGCGAACTTATTCTGTTCTTAGTAGAAGCAAAATAATATTTAAATCGAATCTACCAAGTGTTCCGTATATATTAAAGCCATCTGGCATTTTTCGTAGCGATGGCAAGACCCGATGGATTAACTTTAAATTCTTTGGGAGAGGGGCAAAGTTCTTGTTTGGCGTTTGACTTGCGTGGACACATTGGCAGCATCTAATCTCAGGTAAACACTTCGGTCAGAGCCAGGGCGGCATCGAATGAGGCTGAAGTAATTGAATAACACAAAGACTATTATATCTTAGTATCCGTACCGTTCGCTGCAGAGACCTTTCGTCTATGCGATCCCCGCACCTGAAAATTTTTTAAAGACCTAATTCCTAAAATTAAAATTGCGGTTGGTCACAAGCAGTCTCGTTCTTTTTTTTTATGTAGTAGGCTGACAAACGGGCAAGCGGTTCACCTGATGGTAAGCGATTACCGCCGCCCACGGACATTTGCAACATTACTGAACTCGCAAATGCGTTGCCAGTCTTTAAGAGGGAGGGCGGATGATCAAAGGGGTAAGGGAGGAGGAGGATTGGGAACAAGAGTGAGAGAAGGAATAAGGGGAGGGTAGGGATGGGCCACCGGCCACCTCACTCACCGGACGAAATGCGGAAGAAAAAACACTTCCACTTCACGCCGATTTTCTG
>DWHO01003713.1:0-11730 GCA_018247575.1 Eurytides lysithous rurik | reverse complement strand
GTGCAACTGACCCGGAGTTCTCTTCTTTCTCCTGCCCTTATCCCACTAGGTGGGGTCGGCACAACACGTATTTTTCTCCCATACTCCTGTCTCTATCAGCCGTCATCTCATCAGTCACATCTTTCACACTCATATCTTTATTCACGCAATCCATCCACACTCTCTTCGGTCTTCCCCTACCTCTCACTCCATCATTCATGTCCAAAACTTTCCTAACTATATGCCCTCCCTCCCTTCTCATGACATGCTCACACCATGCTAGTCTGACACTCCTTAACTTTTCCGTCACTGTTGGAATTAATATAATGAAATGTGACGTGTAACTAGAAATGCACGAGGAACCCTAAACGTTACGGTAACTGGAATCGATAAGAGACCGTCGTCCGTTTTGCTCACGTGCGCGGAGAAAACCCGTGATCGCTTTCTAGGCGTGTTGCTACCAGCGGCGTCAACCGGAGATACGTGATTTCAAAGCGATATTTCTCAAATTGCCGAACATGGTTGGCGTTTCTAGCGGAATATTGCACACGCATCAATGTGTTAAAGAATTTGTGCCTTCTAGAAGCTACGACAATATTACAATCATTCAATTTAATCGTAAATTGATATGTTGTTAAGGGTACATTTTAGAGCAAAACTTCAATGCTTTACCGCTCTTAAGGCTATACTTTGTTTTAAAAATAATACGAAGATCAATGTTTCAAACAAGCAGAAAATCTAACTCACCTATAAGTATACATTGTCGTCTTTTAATTAACTCATGCCTTGAACGGGCATAAAACACTTTCAAATTAAAATCAGTAAGAAGATACATATTCCCTATATAAATCGCAGACATACACTAAACTAAGCAAAATACTAGATTTTAGTCGACAGATACTAGTTTTAGTCAAATACTACTTTTTAGTCTGAATGGCTGAGATTTAAAATTAAACATGGGTCCACTTTAGACGAGTATGTTTTACGTTCGAATTTTAAATTATAAAAATCTTACTTATACGTTTCGTTACTAGAATACTTTTTTAAAATATACATAAGAACCCAGTTTCCGTCAGTTTAAAGGATCTAAAACTTTATACACTTAAGAATAATATACTAGTACTAAAGCGTTTACCGCTTGTATATTGTATTGTTTAATTTCCTTTCACTTCACATTCAACAAATATGTTGAGGTCACAGTAATACCAGCGGCGCGTCCCTGGGACAGATCCTACGCAAGTGTTGACACAACTAATCCAACATGCGCCAAACTAGTTTGCGAGCACACCGCAAAGTTTATTTAGCGAACTACGAATGTTATTAGATTAAATAAATAACAACAGCTAAAAAGTATTATACAAATTAAAAAAAATTAATCGTTTTTTAAATATCACAAAAAAAATTCCACAAAATTTCATAGATCTACCACTTGGCCTATTTAAAACTAAAATTAAGAATATTTTGTTGCTTAATGCTTATTATACTGTTCAGGAGTATCTAGTGGATCAAAAGGCGTGGAACTTGATTGATTGACTCATATATGGGATAGCTATTACATTGGCTTAACATACTGTAACAACTTAAAAGAGCAACTTGAGTTTCTCGCCGGCTTTTCTCAACAGAACTGCATTCCGAGCCGGTAGTAGTTTTCTCACGAACAAAATGTAAAAATGACGATTCAAAAGTGCTTGTAAAGGCCTACTTGGATAAATATAATTTGATTTGATTTATAAGTACGACTTGCATTGCAGGCGGAGAACATAAACGTGTACGGGGCGTTCCTGCACAACTACGGGCGCGCTACGGACGCGGTGCGTAGACGCTGCGGGAGCTCGGCGCGCTTCGCGGACCTCACGCGCCAGATAGCTTGTCGCGGCCAGCCGATGTCCCTCGACGACCTCCTGCACAAGCCCGTCGCCCGCGTACAGAAGAACGCGCTCGTCTTGCACGTGAGTCCTTTTTAACCGACCTCAAAAAAGGAGGAGGTTCTCAATTCGACTGTGTTTTTTTTATGTGTGGGTGTACCGATTTTGATGATTCTTGTTATATTTGAAGGCCGGTGTGGTCCCATATAGACTTTAGCGAGATAATTATGCGTATTTTTGTTGTGATCGTAAGGCTTCCTCAGAAGGTTAAGGTTTCCTCGGAAATTTCATTCTGATTGCACTTTGTACTGCGAACATATGCTTAGAACTAGTAGGATTTATATAAAGTCGGTTAATACATGCGTAATTACGTACGTATTTCGTATTACCACCATTCTCTATCACCAGGTCAAGTAATTTGACCTGGTGATAGAGAACGGTGGTAGAGCCACCCAGCTATTCCCTCTGCTGAATGGGCCGTCTCGAACTGGATTAGTACCACGGCCTCACAGAAAATCGGCGCAAAGTGGAAGTGTTTTTGCTTCCGCGTTTCGTCCGGTGAGCGAGGTGGCCCGTGGCCCATCCCCCTCCTTGCCCTTCCTCCGTCACTCACTAACCTTCCTCCATACCCTCTCCCCTCCACTCTCCCTCTCTCACTACCCTTCCTCTTCCAAAAATTCCCCCCCTTAAAGGATGGCAACGCATTTGCAAGTTCTATAATGCTGCAAATGTCCATTGGCGGCGGTAATTACTTACCATCAGGTGAGCCACTTGCTCGTTTGTCAGCCATATCCATAAAAAAGAGTATTTATGTGTCTAGCAAAGCACAGAACCAATTTTGAATTTCATGAGCAAGCGTGTTGCGATACCATCAGGCGCGAATTGCTTGTCTCAGTTGTTTCAATTCAGACTACACGAACTTAATTTAGAAAGTTTTAATTTTAATTATACGTCTGACCTTTATTTCTTACAGGATCTCATAAAATACACACCAGCTAGTCATCCCGATCACGCGATGTTAACGGACGCCTTGAACATGACGCAGCATTTCCTCGACGAGTTCAACATTATCCAGACTAAGTCCATGTTCCCCGTACGTTAAAATTTTGAACACGTTTTTCGTTTTTAAAATATTCCTTTTTGATAAAGATATTATGTGTCAAAAATTCAATACTGTATTCTATTTTCAGAATGCCGATCGCGCACAAAGGAGACTTGTGAAAAATTCTTTTATAGTCGAACTTTCCGACGGGCATAGAAAACTGAGGCATCTCTTCCTCTTTAACGATGTTATTGCCTGTGCAAAATACAAGGTAATTACTTATTACTATATTGGTAACTACCGAATGTTGAACTTCAAAGTATTTCAAGCTAACTAGTTGTATTAATCTTGTTAAATTAACCAAGGAGAAAGTGACCATATATTAGGATCTTTTTAAAGGACCGAAGACCTCAAAGATATTGACAAACATTCTACAACTCTTTTTTCCATAACTCTCATACCTCGCTTGCTCCCACGACAATTCCTTGCAGTTTTAAAGACATGTCACAACTATAAATTTTAATGAAAAATGTAAAATAAGCTCTGTTTTATAAAATCGTAACGACTTCAAGCGGCAGTCAAAACCAGCTACCATAGTATTGGCCTATATAGTATAGTCTCTTGCTTTGGCAATAAGCGCTTATTAAAAAAAAGCTTTCGTAAAAATTATTTTTTACATCTCATGTGTCGTATTTTACAGGCTTCAGGGCGCGACAAGTTCACTTTCGAGCTGAAATGGTTCATACCGCTACCGGAGATTGTGGTGGTCGAGGAGGAGAGCGCGGGGGGTGGGGAGGCACGGGAGACATCGCCGGCGAACATCGTCGCTCTGAAGTCGCAGGCGTCCACGGTCCGCGACCAGATACTGGCGGACGAGCGAGCCGCGCACGACGATAAAGTGAGTAGACCAATGCGCACGCGCACGTGTGGTACGCACTTACGTACATGTATACGTTCGCAACCACGCACTTTGACATTGACAAAGCAGCAATAGCCACTGCACAAATCATTCTGTCCAAGGAGCCATGGCCTCGTGGAATTAGATGTAAATTCACTTCTCCAGCGATTGGCAAGACGCCTGCTAAATATATCATCAGTACTACTGGACGTTAGTCGAAGAAAATACGAACTAAATATTAGACAAATAAATAACTCGACCGAGTGACGTGGGTATTAGGAAAAAATGTATGTGGTTATTTTACTTAACACTAGTTGACCCAATACACACGAACTATACCTCCTGTCTGATTGAGGTTTTCGATAAAAAAAGTACCTACATTGCATAGCTATATTACATAATTTGATTACACAGTTCGATTGACACAGATACATGGTTTAATTGACACATGTTCATCCCTAGTCAAGTTGTTTTCTGACAAAAATACTAACGGTATATCGATTACTGTTTATTAAACTGTTGGTAGAATATGAAAAATGTCAATTTTTTTGTTTAGAAAATTCGAATCGGCGGCCGCGGCGCAGCGGAAAAACAAAGAAAAAAACTGTCCGAGTTGGAGGGGCAGCTGGTGCTGGCTTCCCCCAACCTGGTGTTTCGCGTGGGCGCTAAAGCAGCCGGGGGCTCGGCGGCCCTGCAACGGCAGCACGTATTCTTCCTCAGCTCTGAATACGAGCGAACGCAATGGATTGACTCCATACACGCGTTGCAGGTGAGACGATACTCTTGCACGTAGAACTCTTTCCCAAAGTTAGACCAGTGTCGTAGTGGTCAGAAAAGCAATTTTGCGCATGTATGTATTCCGGTTTGAAAGACAAAGTCTCCATAGTAACTACCGGGAAATGAGAAAGATCATTCTATATCTGTGCCAGCTAGCAAGCAGTCTTTGGAAGTGAAATCAAAATATATTTATTGAAATAGGCCTTTACAAGCACTTTCGAATCGTCATTTTTACATTTTGTTCGTGAGGAGGCTACTACCGGCTCGGAACACAGTTCTGTTGAGAACAGAACAGAACAGACGGCGGGAAACTCAACAGATGCTCTATTAAAATACCGTTACAATATGTTAAGCCTTAATGCAATGTAATTGCTATCCCATATAAAAGTCAATCAATTTAGTTCCACACATTTTCATCTACCAAAAATTCCTGGAAAGTGTAATAAGCTTTGAGCAACAAAATTATTTTAATTGTGGTTTTAAAAGTTCCGAGTGGTAGGATATATTATATTTTGTAGAATTTTATTAAATATGTGTATACTATACCCATTAAGGATTTTTTAAGCTTATTTTTATGTCTTGTATTCACTCGGGTTATAAATACTCATAGCTCTTTGTAATGTTTATTTAATAAGACAAAAACTGATTGACATGGCCCTGTGATGAACAAGTCGCTTATCATAAGGCTTATTTCTTCTGCACAAGGACAACAGTATCAAATGCAACGCTCTTTTTTGCTGTTTGTTTGTTTAGGATATTGAGGATATGGGGATAGAGAGGTTGATCCTCTTCTGATTCATATACAAGTCGTCACAAGGTCATCGCAAATAAAGAAATAAAATTTTAGGAAAGTAGTTTAATTCATTCTCATCGATTATATTATTATTTAAGAATATTGTATTTAAATATATAGCCTTTATTCTCCTTGTATTACAAATGTGCATTTACCTTCCCTATCTAATCCAGATACGTTTTAGGGATTAAGGTTGACAAATTGAGAATGCCGCCTTTGTACACTGATATATGCAAAATGAAGAAATAATTAAAATAAATAAAAATACATACAGGGCTAAGAAGATCGGAAGCTATCCTTGCTCAACACTTGCAAGTCCCCTCTGTCCACTAAAAAAATTGTTAATTGTTCACTGTATTGTTACTTAGAGGACCTTTTCTTCTTTAACGCACAATATTATATACTTATGAGAGACCACACCACACCCCACCACAGAGTACCACAGAGTTTCTGCCAGCAATTAGCTGGATAAACCTAAGTTGATGAAATGTATTTGCAACTGGGTAAAAATATTTTCACTTTGACTTTGAAAGAAGACGCTGTCCTGAGTGCTTCCTCTATTGGCTTCGGTTTCGCAGGGCGTGTTTTCGATTTCGGCAAATGTTTGTCGGAACAACAGATAATTGTACCGAATATTTGCGTATGTCTTTGATATTATATATATTCTATCTTAAAATATGCGTATGATTTTTAAGAATGAAATAGAAAAGACTGTTGACTATGTGCTTTCGAGTGCAGGCGTCGTCGGCGCCGCCGGCAGGCTCGAGCGCGATCTCGATGCTGGAGCTGCAGGCGTGGGTGACCGCGTGCCGCAGCTACCTGCAGACGGACATGGGCTCCTACCTGCTGCGCAGCGGCCGCGACGACTCCCTGCTGCTCGGCGACCTGCAGCTGCACATCGGCGGCATGACCGCGCCGCTCGACACCGCGGCCGGTCAGTGCACGGACTGTATCGACGTTACAAAGCGTCTACATATTATTAGCCAGACATACACCCAGTGGCGGTACTACCATACAAGCCCAAAAGCCCGGCTTGCCCTACTAAGGAGTGAAATTTATAAATCTTAATTAGCACATAATTCCTACAACGCTCAAATTTAAAAATTAACTATTCGGGAATTATGTACTAATTAAGATTTATAAATTTTACTTCTTAGTAGGGCAAACCGGGCTTTTGGGCTTGTATGGTAGTACCACCACTCACTGTACCCATTACTCAAACTACCATATCGCGAACTTTTTAAAGCGATTGGAGTTAAATAAATTGTAATGTTTATAGTAGAGAGTTAGATTTTTATGATCATTGGCTTGACAACAATCAGCTTATATGGTTGAAATACAGTGCCTTATATTAATTAGAACTGTACATTCGGACCAGCTAAGTCCTGCGCTACTATTGTCACCAATAAATGTAAGTATATAGTATATCTATTCATAGATATACTATACTTTACGCTGGTATCATTGCCAATCTATTATACAATAGTACATTACATTGCTTAAGGTAGAATAACTGACAAGGCCCTACGCGAATTCAGCAAAATAACTCTACCATTTACAAAATATATGTCTTCGATTAAAAAAGCACACTTTTATTAATTAAATATTTGTACATTTGAAATAAATACTAAGCCAGTACCATTTAACCTTAGAATACATCAACTCGGCATCGTAAAATAACGTATTTTTAATTCTATTTACAAAATAAGTCGTAATTTATGCGTCCATCTCTATTACGTAAAACCTCTAGAGTGCAGCGCGCGTATTGTTGCATTTAAATATGCACTACCGTATCCATACTTTGCCGACTTTTTCTTCCGTTCATATTCTATACAACGCTAGCGACGACAAACTAAACAAATAACCACTTTTCAAACGAATATTACTATGGAATTGCATTAAAGTTATTTCTAACTGTTGGTAATTTATGAAAGATGTTTTCGTTATATATTTGTAATTAGATCTTTATTTACGAACGTCTTCATCGTCTAGGACTTCTTTATAGACTGCTTTTCTTCTTCTTTACTATATAAAATTATTAAGAGGGGATTAAAATTTACTTTTATAATTACCGCAATTATTGTATGTTTTGTGATGAATGTAACAGTACTCCATAAGTATATAACATATATGGTAACTTACGTTTAAATTATTAGGTTAAATACGTACGTTTATTTAACTACCACCTCATTGATAAATTACCAGGGGGTCAGAAGTCAAGCGATCGTTATTGTGTTGCATATCGAGCGGGTCCCACGTGGAGTCGAACCAATTAAAACCGTGCGGTTTATTTTTTCGCGAACGTCGCGGCGAACACGTCTCGTAATATAATTATCCGAGGCATGCCGCGGGCGCTGTCTACACTGACGCGTCATAGTGTCATTAGGGCGCACGTATGCTCATTAGAACTGCACAGGCATGCCTCCTGGACTTTGGAGCCGCGGGGTAGCTGGCAAAACACTCGACGAACAATGACGCTCGATCCGCTTATTGTCTACGATAAAAATAATGCGGCTTCATTTCATTGGACATTATGTGTAATCTCCGATTTAGTTAAAGAAAAACAAGAGGTGGCTGGTTTTCAATGAGTTTTTAATGAATGTTAAAATTGTGGTTATGATGTAGCGGGAAAGAATTTTCGAAGGCAAAATTGTGTTATTATTACAGAAATAACATGGAAGTCAAATCTTACAACATTTTACGTTGGAAGCTTATTTAATTTAATGACCCTTCCAAAACGACTTTTTGTTCTGATTTGTACATATTACTTCACTATTATAGTTGTAGATCAGATAAAATAGTGACCTCATTCTTAGTAATCATTCGTATAACAGTTTATTTTGTTCACGCGAATCTACACGCTGTCTAAATGAAACTTTTACGTTAGTAGCAAAAACAGCAACTTCCGCCGCTGTTAAATGGGCCGGCTCGAATCGGTTAAGTAACAGCGACATCACAGAAAATCAGCGTAAAGTGCAAGTGTTGGTGCTTCCGCGTCTTATGCGGTGAGTGAGGGGGGCCGCCCTATCCCTTTCCTCCCAAAAATTTTCACCTCGATGTCTGGTAACGCATTTACAAGTCTTATGATGACGCCCTCCTCCACAAAATCTCTCCATCAAAATTTTATCGCGTCCCCTAATTCCGTAAAAATGTTGAATTATAACAATCTTCGATGTGTATATATGTACATACTGGACTGTATGTATTCGTTTGACATGTTCGTCATCCATGTATAACGGTAGCGACTAAAGAGGGGATAGCAATAGATAAAGTGGCCATTAGTCATTTCTCGTTTTGAGGCTTCCATCCCCGCACATGAAAAGAATTCGCCCGTTTTAAAAATTCTCGTTCGAGACTGAGCGTAACGATTTCTTATTTATGAAAGCCTTATACATCACAAGGCCTTTATTCCCTAATAAAGGGGTGTTTTTAATATATAAAATTGATAAGAAAACAAGTTGTCATATAGATTGAAAAATCGACCATTTTGAAATTCGTAGAAAACAACGACCCTCGAGTATGACAAGCTGTACAAGCGGTTATCCTAGATGGAAAAAGGCATTATTTGCCCTAACTTCGTCAAAACCGTATCGCATGAGCATTACGACATGTCTGTGGGTACTTGTCGTCAAAAATTTTTTGCATGGAACACAGACCACTTAGACCCTACAATGGCATTGCAGGCTAGCTATGTTCCCTTCACTTTCATTGTATTCGCGTATTTCCTCAAAATGATTTCGTATCGTTGTTGGAGAGCCGTAAAAGTGAATTTTGCTTTATTTACTTAAAAGTAAGTAAAAATTCGTTACAATTCTGTACAATGCCTACTTCAAGGGTTTTATTCATCGAATTTCCCCTCATATCCCTTCATAGTTGGGAAAATTTTATCAAAGCTATGTATTTGCATCTGTGGAATAAAACTCATTATGGAGGATTATTCCGGGCACTTTGCAGTATCGAAGCATCGTTTGAGTAACAACGAAAGATTTTGTACATAAGGTTAGAAGTAACATAAACTACTATAAAAATAAACGATCAATTTAAATACGTCCTATTCAATATAATACGTATATTAAATAATATATTATTAGGACCTTACTGAGTTATGATTGAACAATGTAGCTCCTGGAAATTCTAGAAATTTTTCTTCTCTTAGAAATTTAATTTAAAATTTTAATCTATTTTATTTTAAACAAGACGTATTGCCAGAGCGATAATTTGTAGATTACACACATAATAATAATACGTAATATGTATCGTGGCCCAGTGGTGAAGTTATATTGTTTCATAATCAGGAGACCAATAATTTGAATCCAGTTAGCAATAACGTACTGTTGTTTCTTAGTTCATACTTTAAGGGTATCACTTGCTGATGAGGTTTGGCACAGATAATCCATGTCCAATTTGTTTCTTGACGCCATCTAGTGATGGCTTTGAAAAATCATAACATTGTCTGGCTTTCCTTTTTTGTATTGGCTGTGAAAGTAAAAGGTAGAGTGCACTTGTGTTCCCATAAACACTTATCTAAATAGTTCCGTGACAGTTTTTTTATGGAGTAGGCTGACAAACCAGCAAGTGGCTCAACTGATGGTAAGTGATCAGCACCGCCCATGGACATTTGCAATATTATAAATCTTGCAATGCGTTATCAAACTTTAAGGGGGGGAATTTTTTAGGAGGGAGGGGAGGGGGATGGACCACCACTGTTGAATAAATTATAGTTTAAAAGGTCTTATATAATTAGTTATGATGTTTTAAATTCTATACTCGTATTATAAATAGCATATATCGCTATAAATCAATGTTCACATTTTGAGATGTGCGCAATTTAGGATATTGGATTCATTGGCGATAACTTGTTTGACGCGGTTGCACTCAGTTATCGGCTTCGGAGTCTTCGAGAGTTCTTTATCTGGCGTCCTGGTCTGGTTTATTGGGCGTCCTGTTTAATATTTGAGCAAATTTAATAAATTATTACCTAATAATCATCTCTTAGCACATTTCACAAGTTTAATTTCTTCTGAATTAAGTTGCGGGTAAAGTGTTGAATGGAGTGCTTTGCTGTAGGCGACTTAAAGTTGTAAAATGAGTTATTGAACTAATTCTGTTCGAGTAAAAGATTTCACGAGAAAATTCTTTAAAAGATTTTCACTTAAATTTTTAAATTACCTTAATATTAAGAATAATAATGCAATATTATAATAACTTTGAATAGCTATAACCTACATTACCTCGACTATCAAAAAAATATTTATGTAGTAAAGATGTTTAGAAACTAACATAGACTGCAAGAAACTTAATACTTTACTTACCATACATTAAAATTATATTAATCTGCAGTCTAGACATATATATCTCAATCACGATGATAATTTGACATAGTTGAAAAGTTGATCATGAACTATAGGTATTTGTACCGGTTGAAACTTCTAAGAGTATTTCTATATAAAATTTGTAACTAAAATGCGCGTATAACATAAGATTCAATCTCAAAAAAGGGGGACGGTAAATCAAAAGAACAAAATAGAAAATACGTTCAATGATTATAACATAATTTATTTAATATAATTTGATAACCCGTTTGGCGCAGTTGCTACGTTAATGGCTTCGGTGTCGCAGTTCGTGGGATCGATTCCCACCTCGGACAGATATTTGTATGAACTACAGATGATTACTCCAGATCTGGGCGTTTGTCCGGGTGAAATTTATGTATTTAAAAAGCCTTTATAATAATAATAATATCATGGAACAACTCACACATTGCCAGCTGATCCCAAACTAGGCAGGGCCTGTACTATGGTAATCAGACAACTGATATACATACTTATATACTTTGAATATATACTTGTATAGATAATTAACACCCAGACACAGAACGAATACCTATAATACCTATGCTCATTGCACAATTATTTCGTCCTGGATGGGAATCGAACCCACGACCTTTGGTTTTGCAGTCAGGAGCACTAATCACTATACCAACGTGTCAGTCTTTGTGACACAAGATAGAAATCTTACAATAAGAGCGGCGTTTTCTTTAAAAAAAAAAACAAAGAATGTGTACTGTTTAATACAATAACTGTGGAAAAGAAATATAGACAGCCATTCTGTTATAAAACAACGAACATTTTTAAAGGGTGCATGTTAAAGGAAATCCATGACATGGACGTATAGCCCGGGGTGTAAGCGCAGAACACGAGGTCTGTTGGATGCTGGCATGTCGGGGTGTTGCCCGCGGCGGTTCCTAATTATTATGTTACGCGTAAGATCACTTACATGATGCAGAAACATTTTTGCAGTTAATAATAATAATAATAATAATAGTTTATTTCGGACCGTGATCCATAGATGTTAGTTAACAATTTTTAGACTTAAG
>DWHO01003712.1:0-11731 GCA_018247575.1 Eurytides lysithous rurik | reverse complement strand
ATAATATATCCTGCGCCCTTGGCTGATCTCTTGTAGATCGGCCGCCGTGGCCGGAATCGATCGTAAGGACATTATTATTACACATGACGCAGTATCTTATGAAAACCAATCGCAACTGCGCAGCGACATCGAACGGATATGACTGACTAATCGGTTCCCCGCGAAACTCCATTGTTCACGTCTGATCTTGTCGGAGATTTTTTTTAATGATCGCGACACCGGCGGTGAGAGGTTTTGCAAAATTTACCAACGACTCTAGATAAGTGGCTAGTGAGTCTTTTTCGTGACATCAACGTCTTTGAGACCATGCCTTATTTGTTTTCTCGCCTAGTAGCCGTTATTTTTTTTTTAAGTTAAAATCAAAAAGCACATCGCCTGATGACAATTGGTAACTATCGCACATGTAGGATAACACTACAAATGCTGCTAATGTGAGATTTTCTTGATGAAACTAAATTTCTTGGATAATAAGATACTTAGTAACCTCAGTGCTACTATTTAAATCATTGAAAGTGCTGGTCAGAGGTGAGGCAGAGTAAGACTGGTCACAATCGAAATATTAAATATTTCTTACCACTACATTGTCGATTACTTTACCGCCAAGCAATAAGCTGTAAGCATCCCTGTAATCGAGTTTCAAGGGCAATGCTGATGACATTCCCGGCATAGAGATGATTATACGATTGGCCCGTTGGTGTATTGGTTAGTATCCCAGTAGTGACTGCAAAGCCGAAAGTCATGGGTTCGATTCCCAACCGGTAGAAATTTGTGCGATGAACAGAAGTATTTCTTTCGTGGTTAGGTGTTAACTAGCTATATCAGTTTCCATTTACAATACAAGAAACAAGTCATCTGGTTGCTATAGTACAGGCGCTGCCTAGCTTGAAATCACGTGTTGTGTGAATTGTCACTTGATATTTATTTATTTAAATATCACCGCGAAGTACGAGATACGTATTTATAATACAAGAATTTGAATGTCATTCGTCTGGTTATTGAATCATGCGGCTGTGTGTGAGATGTCACTTGATATTTAAATTTAAATAACTCTAAGTGACGAGTCTCGGTACCAGAATTGAACCAGTTTAGTTTAAAATACTACGTGGCGCTGAGTTATTTATTATTTATTTGTATACACACCATTATAACATTATCATAGCATTAGCCAAGGCAATGTTATAGGGTATCTTAATACTTTATACAATAATTTTCTGTGCTGCCCTTTTGTATTTCGGCAGGCTACAATTAAACAAATCTATATTTTCTGATATATTATTAATTAACCGCTTATTGCACACCTACGTGACATATACGGGCAACGTTTACCGACAGAATTGTGTAGCTCCGTGAACGTCACGGTCACTGTAATTTTATATGTCGCAAAATATTATAGCTCCGTATGGGTCACGGTTAATATAGAAATATAATTTAACTAATTTAATTAAATTTTTTCAGGTACAAAAAAAATAAATGATATTTTTTTACCTAAATTGATTAAAAAAATGTGTATTAAGGGGTTAAACAATTGCACATTTAAGTTCAAGCAATGGTACTTTACTGAATTAATTTATTGTCGAAGCTGCGTACGCATTTAACATTTACCGGCGATACGATCGGGAGCTATTATTATTCCAACACACCCCAGACGTCTGTGGCCTAGCTTTGTTTAAAGCGAACATCACTAGCGTTCTATTCAAACACCACGCGGGTACATGACTCAAGCTACAAAAGGTGTGCGGTGACTGTACGCATGTCAGTGGGGCCAAGCTTGAACGCAACATCTCAATAGAGGTTGCCAGGTTGCCAGTAAATGGCCGGGAAGCACCTTATTCGCCTTCGAGTTACCCCGTGTCATTTAACAAACATAATTTGCGTTCAAACCTCTTCTCGCTGATGTACCGTCGGAAAGAAAAGCGCAGGTAATTCGAAAAATGTTACTTCTCAGTGACCTTTTTTTACTGTATTAAATTGTTTTAAAGTAATGAGCATTATTTAACCTAGTGGAAGCGCTTTTCTTTGAAATATCGTCAGTTTTTTTTAACAAATTAAGTACTAAAAGGAGGAAGTGGTGTGTAAATACTTGCCCGTAACAACTTATCATAAAACACGATTTTGGATAAAAAAACACTAACTTGGAAATGAGCATGAGTTCAAAACTGTTGACTTTGCGCTACGCCCGTATGTGTGGTAATCCATCTATTGCAGGTAAATATGCCGGGAGTACGGAGTAGAAGGAACTTCAGGCTGGAACACAAGAGTTACACACCCCTACACATTTCCGCTTGACTGGGGAATGGCAAAAAATCTGATAAACCCAATATATTACTATCACTTTTAAATATAATTATGTAAAAATATACAAAAGAAACTTTACACGGAGATAGAATCACGCAGCAGCTTCTGCTGCATCTGAATGGGACACCTCGAACCGGATGAGTATGTACTTATCCGCGACTTTACATAAAATCGCCGATAAGTACATACGCACTTTACATGATCGGCGTAAAGTGGATGTATTTGTTCGTTTCATGCGATGAATGAAGTGGTCGGTGGATCACCACTCCGTAAAAAAAGTAATATAATATTATGCTAATTATATTAAAAGCTTGTCTATATTTTATCTCCCATTGTCTACAAAAAGATGTCAGTAAGATCTTTTTAGTGAAAGAGTAGCGTTAATCATGCTTCATAAAAATTATAAGCTTACGAAATAAACTAATATTAATCTAAAAAAAGATCATATACTTATTATCTGCATATTAGCATTGGATATAAAAGTCTGTATGGAAAAACAAAGTCAATTAAACGTTATGTGAATGTAAGTTTGTTCGCGTTTAATGCACTGTTAAACCAGTAATGTGTAATGATATATCAAGTCAAAAGTTGCTTAAGCCGAGGTGAGTTCTTTATGGTATTGTTCTGAGAGTACCCACTTCCTAGTTCGGAGGAATGCGACAGATGTCCCTTCCTGGGACAAAGGTGCGTACCACGTAATTGCTTATTCGCGGAGGTGACCATTTGCAGCATTCGCACAGGACTTGTTACAAGCGTAATAAATAATGTCGAGTGTTTTACCAGTGTTGAGTAATGCGCGTAGCTTCAGCATCTTTTGGAGGTCTAAAACGTTAAGTTCAAGTGCTTATATAAAGTAAGTATATAATGCCTATCAATACGTTCTTATTGAAAATATATACATATTTTCGTTTTTATTAAAGAAGCAATTACCTGTATAACTTTAGCCAGTATAATATAAATAAGTAAAGCCATATTTAATTAGCCGTTGCAAATAAAAAAAACTTGAAGTATAAACATACGCTTCTATATATACATTTCATTATATAGTATAAAGTAGATATAATGTTTAATGTGAATATAAAAAGAGACAAAAAGAACTATTTCTTGTGGCGTAGATACATTCAATTATCTCTATTTTAAGATTATATCATTTTTAACAATTAAGTTAAGAATGATGTTATTGTATAACAAAATGTTTATTACAATTCTAGTGAGGGGGGAAATCATGGAAGATTTTTGTTTACAATCTGTACAATATCTGGGCAAAAACGATAAAATTTCATTATAAAAGCGCCACACTGCAGCTTTCTAGGATGTGAGTACGGGCAAATGTGTCCGAAAGAAGTATTGCCTCCTAACAGAAGTTGCTCAATTCTTCCACATAATGCATTCAAAGATAGAGAGCGCAGTTGGGATGCAAGTATATTTCAAAATCTGTTCCTTTCTACATTAAAATCGCACTCATACCATAGGCGCGAAAATAGAACTTGGTGTCGATTGCGAAAACCCGGTTACAGTTATGCAGCAACGAAAGTGCAGCATAAACAATAATCCTTTTACACAATGCGTCGAGAGCCACTAAGTAAATCAAAATCCTCTTAAATCGCTGCGCTGTCGGCGCGTGGGCATTCAGCGGAGACGTCCCGCGGCGCACGTCTGTTGGTCCGTGCCCACATAAATAATGCGGAACTCCTCACGGCTCCTGGCTTTGATAAATCCCTCACCGTACGCCCGTGTACGCTGGTGACTTAAACGTATTGTAGATCCTTAAGCAGCGGTTAATTCTGCCATGCTATGCGTACGCACCCGTGCGCACTGTCGCCTCCAACTGAGTTAGAAGCTCATAACTCTGCTTCCTGTATAAGCGATGTCTGAAGCTAAATTTCGCTCATAGCTCCGTGTCACCGCTGTCGTAGGCTGACGGATTTATTTGTCCAGCTATCAACTGTGATTACGAATGCGAATGACATATTGATGTTTTCGTCATGGTTTAAATACTGAAACCGTTTATCCCTCGTTTAGGCCTCGACGGTTTGAGCGGAACACAAAGTAAGTAAGTAATGCAAGCAGTAAAATAACGTGTCGTTAATTCGAAGTGTATGTGTATGTGTTTTATCATTTCAATTTTTTATAAAATGTATTAACTGATTTCATATAAATCCTACTAAGTTTTAAGTACATGTTCGCAGTACAGAGTGCAGTCAGATTGAAATTTCTGAGGAAACTTTAACCTTTTAAGGAAGACTTGCGATTTACCGTTTTCAACAAAAATACGCATCATTAGGGAGAACTCAAAAACATCAAAATCAGTATACCCAGTAAAAAGTTATGAGGTAACACACAAAAAAGTTACAGTCGAATTGAGAACCTCCTCCATTATTGAAATCGGGTAAAAATATCAGAAGATATTCTTCTGATACATGTTAAAAGACGGTTAGCACAAGGATGTCATGAAGGACGTAACTATTGTGCTGCTTAGAGTTTTAAATAAAATCTTCAGCTCCTATTATTACTTGAATAAACATAAACTGAAAATTCTTTATTTATCTTAACAATGATTTCTTTATGTGCTATTAAATGACGAAGATAACATCATTTAAACACAAAAATGAGCGACTATTTTCATAGAGGCTGGCAAAACGCTGGTGTAGATTAATAGACATAAAGTGAATTAACATATAGCGACGACAGTTTAGGGACATCTCTGTTTGTGTTTGTGTTAATACAACCACGATAAACACTTCTATCTTGAGATGTTAACGATATTGTCTTGTTAATCTAATACTCTGTATAAGACGGTCGGTTTCATAGCTTAGATGTTTTCTTTGCTTCAAGAGTGCTTACAGCAGCTGTGTAAATATGGTCCACATCTTAGAATCTAAGGGAATTTTTGTAATAATTTAGAAAAATCTATTTACATTAAGCGAAACCGTTGTCATATTTTCTTTTCTTTTTCATGTTTTCTCACTTTTCGAGTATGGACGATGGTATTAGGTATTAAAGTAATTAAGAAAACACAGTGACAGCTGACTGAGATGATATGGTTAAATATTGTAGGTTAGTATCGCTGCAACTGATTTGTTTTCTTAGGCCGGTAATGGTAAATATAAGGGTTATATCTTATTAGTAAAAAAACGAATAAAGTTATACTAATTAAAATAAAATTGTAATGAAAATCGATTGTGAAAAGTAAATTGAACGAAATTTTATAATTAAGTTGTTAAACGAATTGTTCTTTCAACTAAACTTTTTTGTTCGCGAAACTTTTTTTTGAACATCCGTCCTGTTATTAAAAATAGACGTTATATATAGCTCTTAAACTGATCAATTCCGTGTGCTTTACTTTTTGTCTGTATTAATGACTTGATCTTCTACCGATGACAACGTTGTAAAGCCTATTACATAGCTAGTCCTAACCCGATCGATTAGATTATAGCCGTTTTTTTGTGACTTAGTAAAAAATTATGGTGTCTTTTATTTTATTTTTTTGTGTTGCGTATCGCTTAGTGTCAGGCGCGCGACGTGTTTGTTACGTCACTTAAAATCGGTGTAAAAACGTAAAACGCTTCGTATGCTAATTTTTAAATTTTATGAAGAGACATTGAGGATCCTTGGAAAACTTATTTATTACATTTTTCGGAATGGTATAGGAATAGAACAAAGTCATCTGGCAAGTCTTTAGCTATTTTCGTTGGTTTTGTTCGTTAGTAAATTTAGTTATTTTATCTTTTAACTATGCATAACTAGATTAATTTACATAAAAGTGCTGAGTCAAAATTCGTTTTCATATTTAAATTTTTTCATATCCATAGTTTGCTGTAAATCTCGTAGTTTCATAGATAAAAAGTCTTCGTAAAGATTTTGAAAATAATGCTACCTCAATTCGGCGAAAGAGAAACAAACCGTTTATAACATGAATTTATACATTAAAGAAGAAAGCTTACATAGATAATGGTTGTGATAGTATTGCGTTTGCAACCGTTGGCGATCTATGGCTATCAGATGGCTCGGTCCATATCGGATGCTACCAGATTCACTATTATGGGAACGGGCATACACGATCAACAATGGAATTATAGCACCTGTCTGATTCCATATCTTGAAGATTTAATATGTATAATATGAAAAAAACATCTGAAAAGAAATGCTTTTCAGAACTGCTGGTTGGCCTATTCTCTGTCCCTCCACACACACACAGTAAAGGTTTTTAATAAAATACACCTATTTAACAAGTAAAAATGTTTCAACGGATTTAATACTCAGTTGACCTTTAAGATGGTAATTCGCAGGGGGAGGGAAGGGTGAAACGTGTTGTTAAGGGAAAGGGGGTGCAACGGCCGCCTTACCGGTGGGGGAATAAATATTAATGAACTAGAATTCTTACTATCCCAAATACCAACGAATAAAAATTGTAAATTATAGTGTCAGAGCAATAACCAAATGTATCTATAAAAATTTTAACAAAATTAAAACCACAGTGTGCATGCAGCCTGTTAGTTATTGTTTTAAATATTTATGTGTGTATTGAAGTATTCATGTAGGCCACCACGGCTTGCGGCGATGTACAGGTAACTTTATTGCGGCCCGATGCAACATGGATACGCTACCAGAAACAAGACGGCAGATTTATTTGAAAGTAAGATAGGGGAATAAAGAACATTATTATGGACATTCGAATGTTGTCTTAAACACGCTCATGCATTAATAAACAATTAACACTATTATAGTGTCGTCCTATGATAATATTTTGAATCTGTTATTGCGTATCGTATTCTTATAGTTATTTAGTTGATGAAAATTGTAGAGGTTGAAATTGTTTGCTTCCTAAAAACTTGGGAACGGATAAATAAATGTTAATAATATGGCCTTATAAAGATGCAGCCTATTTTACTATATTTTATCTCGATCGAGCTTAGTTCTTGAGATATTTACCGAAAGGGTTAACGAGCTAGTTAATAAACAATTCAATAATTGTCTCTCTAACAAAGAATCTTCTTAAAAAATGTCATAACGCAGATAATTCGATCAATATTAATAACGTAACTCATAGATTTTTTGATATCATTTTACTTCAGGGGAACCTATCGAGTTGGATACCTCCTCCAATATAAAACTATTTACTATCTATGTGTTTAGACTAACGTACAATAATGGCATTCAACCAAGCTAATTAAGAACGATGGCGTTGGTTGTTTTTGGGTCTGTCAATACAGTACCATTAATGTAAACAATGTGCTTTACAAGCACTTTGAAATTATCCTCGAAATGTAACTATCATCCAATTGTTGTTGTTGTCGGAGCGCTAAGAGCATTTGCATTAGCTTATAAAGGTGGCTCGAAGATAAGAAGCGGTCCAACAATGTAGCATTAAAACGACTATAGCCAGCGAGAGCTGCAATAACTTCGGATGGAGCAATCAAGCGCTCGAAAGGTAAAATATTCCCCCGTGAGGAATATCCGTGGCTATCAGCGGGCAAATTGTAATTTATTCATTGTATCCCTCGTCGGTTGACGTTCACCGCGGACTTCCGCGTCGGCCGCTCCGCTTCTGAAAGACCATCACCGTCGGGAGCTAGATCACGCGAGCTCTCGCAACTGATCCGAATGTGGGCTTATCGGACCGTCTTCCGTCGCCTCGTTGTAGCACCGAACGCTCCAAATTGAATTAGAAAGCCGGACGTATCGGCTTTGTGCCTATTCTGCGTAATTAATTCGTATTGGCTAATTGTCGCTGACCAGCCATCTCTGTTAAGCCGACATGCGTATAGATTTCTGCTGGAAGTGTTCATATATAAATTAGTTATCGATAAGATGATTGTAATAATCTTTGTATTTTAGGGAGCAAACTAAAATATGTTTTTAAAATGATCACTGTAAGAAAAATCACTCTTCAAGCTGTCATGTATAAAGTAGAGTAATCAAAGAGTTGTAGGATGAATTTAATCACAACAGTATATGCGGTTTTGATATATAATATGTTTTTATATAACTCAATAATTTAATGTAATAAATTGCTGATTGGCGCTGCTGCTAAGTCTTTAGCGTCGCGGGTAGTGGATTCGATTTCCGCACAGGTTACATTTTTGGTGTGACTGACTTTCAGGTAATTGTGTGAATCTAGGCGTTAGTCTATGTGAAAGTATAATAAATATATATACATAGCCTGATAATATAGTATAATAATAAATATATGAACGTAGCCTAATAACACAAAATATTACAATTCGAAATGTAAAGAGAGCGTTTTTATATAAAAAAAAATTCTAAGTCAGTTTTCACCAGAACTTGTTTAGATCAACAAACAATAATAGTTCAAAGATTGTTGCACCTTAACCCATTAGGGTAACTCATAAACTCTCGTTGAGGCATATTTAAATAATTTTTGATGTATTTTCGACCAATGATAACGCATAGAAATGTAGAGCATTTGTTAGATCTTTGTTATTCGTGCGAAATAGGGAGAAGTTTCACTTCTAGTACTGAAACGCTGCATGAACTAAACCCACACATTTTGTTGATAAATCTACGGGCAGATTCGCTTAGAGGTAATAAATTTCACCAAGATTACCGAGTGCGTGATTAATAAGCGTGTCCGCTACAAAAATGAAGAGGCCGATCGATCAATGCGGTGGGTGTTTAATTTGTGCACATGGTCATTTATCTTTGACGTACAGCGCAGTACTTTATGCCCGAGTAAGGTAAAGGTGTAGGATAATGAGAGTTTACCGACGGAAATTAACGTTAACGTTTTGATTATAATTAATATGCAACTAATAACACATGAGACCAACGGGAAAACGAAAAGGGTCTAGTAGCAACAATAGATTTAGAGCCTAGTCTACCCGACTACTTTAGGCTAAGTTATGCATTTTGTAATAGATCAGAAGACAGCCATCTGGAAAAGAATGGCTTAGTTATATTAATGAACATGATTCTGAAACAATTTTAAACAAGATGGCTATCGGAGCTTAATATACTTAGAAGATTCGGAGGAAATTGATAATTAATGAGAATGCTAATGAGAAGTATATTAGAGATATTAGTGGGAGTCTCAAATTTTATATATTAATCATAAAGTGTATATATTTAATTAGCTATGCGAATATGTTCATTTTTTAACCGACTAATAATTATTGTTTGCGTTGTGAAATTCTAGCAAGGTTGGTCCCATATAAAAATTATTATAGGACCTTAAACTTAAAGTTACATAGAGGATCTCCTCAAAATCAAGTACGAAATGTATGTTGTGGCTTTTACTACTTTTGTTTTTAAATCATAGAAAAACTACTTACATAAAATTATTATTGCGTATTTTAAACAGCGTTAAATTTGTTAAGGGTGTGTTTAATTGTTTATGACTTGCTCTCAATAATCTTACATTTGGCATTAAGCTTGCCCTCGACTCGCCAGCAAAGGCGACATAGACACGAACTTCGTGTCCAACATCGAACAATGACGATGCGAATTACCAAATTCCATTCCAATAGACCTAAATTAGGGCTCACCTCTAGAAATATCGGTCGGCACTGCATATCCAAACCTTGCACCAGTTAGAGACTGGTATTAAATTTTCTTTGAAAAAAATTGCGACAGGTTGACTTGTGATATTTAAATATTTTATCAAAACTTATTACATTACAGAGGTAAAATAAAAACACTTTACAAAAAGATGTATTTATAAACAGTACATTAAACATCTTACAATACCTTACAAAATATTTGTGTTTAAAAATCGCTTACAGAAATAAATTTGAAATTTCAGTTTTTAAAGATAATATATTTTTGACAGAAAATCAATTTTTGAAATACATTCAACAACTGCTGGTTAAAATGTTCGAACATTTCATGTAAGGCACAAATACAGACAGAATGGGCTAAGCCAATTTAGTGCTAACTGTGTACGCGACTCGACATAAAACGGGCGGGATTACGAGGAATAAACCGAGATGAAACGACATGATCGGTTTTAGTTAATTATATTGTCTACATTAATTCCAGAGATCTGCTCATAACAGTTACCGGGAATGGTCTTTTCACAAGCAAAATGATAAACACTAACATAACTTGCGTTTCAACTTATCATCTGGAATAAATAATAAAGTGAGCATAGTATCACTATCAAAGTAATAGAGAACCATTTATTTGTTTCAATAATATTTCATCATTTTTCAATAAATCATATTTTTATGTTTATTGTTCTCGTCTAATGCAGCCTTGAAAGAGGATTTTTGGGTTTTCACCCATACAATATAGCACATGCCATATTTGAGCGTTGCGGGAATTACGTGCTTATTAAGATTTATAAATTTTACTCCTTAGTAGGGCAAGCCAGGCTTTTGGGCTTGTATGGTAGTACCGCCACTGCGTACAATATGGCATGTGCTATACACAACACTCACCGTGTTTGAGCACACTAGAACTATTATTAACAAGGATTTTCTTAAATATTTTTTTATTTTATTTTTTTCATTTGTTTATTCTTTATTGTAAAAGACCTTAAATAAGGGTTACATAGGGCGGACTTAATGCCTGTAGGCATTTCTCTACCGGTCAACCCCGTTATTTTGTTCAACATGATTTATATCTATTTTGTAACATATTTTTCTTATTTGATTGTTTATCGTTTCAGCATTTACTGCAGTCCTAATCAAAGAATATATAGTTTTTTAACAGAGTATGTCCGATATTTATTAATTAATGGAATAAATTTATACTATGCGCGAAACTTGAACAAACGCTGTGACAGTATATTTAAATCAATTTGATACAAGGTGAAAGGTCCCCTAAGCCTGAACCTAATGTTTACTCGGTGCATTATTTTAGTTTAACTGCTCAAAATGTAACAAGAACCATTTTATAGTATATTCATTTGAATATACTTCGTGTTTATTATGTATTAACATTGTCGTATGTTCCATTGGTGACTATTTTTGTAATAAAATTAAAGTAACATAAAGATAACTATTATTGATATGTATGGACATTTCCAAGGGAATGTAAAGAAATGTATTTATTTAATATATATTACTTGAATTGTGTTTTCACTTTCAGCTTAAAGGATTAATAAAATTTTTCACAATGTGAAAAACTTAAAATAACAACAAATAGCCAATAACACCTTTTCAACAATAAGTATCGAAACTAATACGAGGATAATCATCAACTTTTTTATATGTATGCTATGTTTCAATAGTCAAAAACTTAAAACAGTTGATACTAACCAAGTGAAAATCGTAGAACTACTGTAGTATTTTTAGTTTACTTATACAGTGGTAGAGCCATGCAGCTGCTCCTGCTGCTAAATGCGCCACGACTTCACAGAAAATCGGCGTAAAGTGGAAGTATTTTTGCTTCCGCGTTTCGTCCGATGAGTGAGGTGGCCGGTAGTCCACCCCCTACCTCCCCTTCCTCTCTTTTCCTCCACCCTCTTCTCCCT
>DWHO01003711.1:0-11731 GCA_018247575.1 Eurytides lysithous rurik | reverse complement strand
GACATGTTTATGTACATATGTATGGGTGGATATTCGATCGCTTAAGTTAAGCTGATTTTAGCAAATGTGGTTTTGTTTTTCGACAAAACGATTTTTCGAACGACGGATTCAAAATTGAAATTGAAATTTCTTGTTCTTTTGCCCTAGTCGGATTTAGAGTTTACCACTACAGGCTAGTTCATTCTAGTCGACACTAAGTTGTTAAAATAAAAATGCACTTGGTTACTAGTAATCGTACTAAAATTGCTTATTTTTGAAAGAATTCGAGAGAAGTAATGTGTGTTAGTAGCGTAAAGTAATAATTCATATTTTATTTTATTTTATTGGATAATAATTTTTGACGCCTTAAGAACTCTTCTTACAGATAATGCATTTGTTAAAAACGTCTTTAATCATTTTTACCCGCTTGTTAACATCATTAACAGTTATGTAAAATCAATGTACGAGTAATAAATATAAATGACAAGTTACATTGCTCTGCTGGTTGCGTTCCATTCTCTTTATTTTCGCATATCATTAAAACTTTTTGGAATATTTATAATTACGGTGTAATTGCATGATTTTATAAGGAATGAAGATAAGATAATTTTTTACATAACTTCCTTTAACTGTTCTATGTTTTAGTTTATTCATTCTTATGATAAGTGATTAACAATTGTATACTCAATTTTATTACTCGTTAAAGTTTGCAATAGGACCATAATAGCCCGTAACCAATTTTATATAAAACTCTCTCTTATTGTTTTAACGTTTCAATATATATTATTTATGCTAATTAGTATACAAGTAAAATAAATTACTCTTATAGTGTATTCGAAATATTATGTTACCTTTCGTTTGATAACAAACTTACCAATGATTTATTATAAGCCATCTTTGAAGATTTAACAGCTTATATCTGGAAATAAAAGAACGATTCATTCAAAATGTGTCATAAAGTATACGACGTTAAAAAAATTATTATGTTATATATTAAAGGTTTTTTTAAATTATTTATGTTAAATTACAAATATTACGACTTCTTTTCAATAATTATATATCAAATATTACACAAATTCAAAAAATTTTATGAAAACTTTTTGAGGGAAGAATAACATTGAAAAAAATTTCTAAACGTGTCGTTAAATCCTTGTTAAATACTTACCAAAAAAATGTAACAGTTTCCGAACGGGCACAGATTATAAATCACAAACTTTTTAACTTTGCGCGGGAAATGTTAGATACGTATGTTGGATGCGCGGCGGCGCACTGTTGACACGACCGATGCCGCATCTCCCCTATATATGTCAACCCCCTCTTACGGCACATCTTAATACATCTTACGTGCAATTTTTTTCTTTCTTGTACATCTATAATTCTATTAAGAAATAAAAGAGGCTGCATTACAAAGCACGCGATAGTAATACCACATTACATTGCGTCTTAATCGTATTAGTTAAGATTATAAGTAGCAAATAATCAGTTTAATTCCTGTTCGATAAAAAAATAAACTATTTTCAAATTAATAAGTGAAGGGAAATATTTATGTTATTTCAAAATGACCTTGTAAAGAGGCACGCAGAAAAAAGGGATTATGGAAACAACACAAATTCTTCGTTTGCTAAAGAGAGCAGAATGTGTATTGACGTAAGCCTAACATCTGGCATCAATAGCTTAAGGTTGTAAAAAATCATATTTTTTAATTTAGCTTTACCACAATTTAATTAGGCTTATAAATGGAATTGATTGAAGGCGGTCGTAAATAAAGTACCTATAAAAGAAATAACATTTTAAACATGTGTAGACCGTAGAATCTAATGATAATTTTTTTTATTTAAGCAGTAACTGTATTCGACGTGTCAATTATATGTAATAAAAAAGGTTTGGTTTTATTGCGTTTCATAGAATTGAGTCACCAATGAGACGAGGATGTGAGCCGCCTGATAGGAAGCATTATATTTATATACCCTGATAGTACAGTGCCATCAGTGTTTCGCTCGTCACTTTGAAATGACCATGGTGTATCTCTAGTAATTTATATGAAAACATTGGCCTATACCGGGACACAGTAGAGCTTGTTGCCTTGAGCTTGAAAACCTGGCAACGCTGTGGAATCAATTTTGCATAAGAGTCCTTTAAAATGTAAAAGTAAGTGAGGAACGTCGATTTCCATAGGCACCAAAATACTGGACTATTTTGGAACTAACTGGAACTAAACTACTAACTGGACTATATTAGAAACCAATACAAATTCTAGCGACTGACGGATATTACAGGCTTAACGTCGTAATATAGTTCGGAGCACTTGGAATTGGTTTCGAAATTAATTTCAAGTTTCCACTTTCTATCAAAATGTTTCCATTTATTTTAGAGAAGTTCTAATCGTTTGGATTAGGAACCGAGTTTTAGTACGTTAAATGTATATGCTTTATAGTTGGTTTACACCAATTTTTATTGCGGTTAAATTGTACCATATAAAATACATATTATACATTACTTGTCACTGAGTGGCTCGTGGTTATTGAATACGAAGAAGATTGATTTTTGATGATCTTAAGTCTGCTACTGAGATTTATACCGATAGATACCGAAAAGAAAAAGATATTTCCGATTATTCTATTTCTTATAATTTAAAATATTTTTCTATTAAGTGTAAAGTGTTGTTATGTGTTTTTCCTGATTAATTAAAATAATTATTGTAACACTGTAAATATTGCCATCAACATTGTATATAATATATTAATCAATAATTTACCAAGTTTCGGTGTTTATTATTTTATATACTGTATTTGTAGTTCAATTGGGTTGGTGATACGTATGGGGGAAATCGAATTTTTAACACGTGGTGGCAAATAGAATAACCGTGGAATGCCAACGAATCATGCTCATAAGGATAAAAAAGTCTAGATTACGTAGTAAAAATTTTAAATAGTAACACGGTAAAACTACTTTGAAAATTGGTGATAATTTGAAAAGTGCCCTCTACTCTTATGTTCTTGCGATTTCGTTTTACGATCTTTGCCTCCTTATTGCGTAATCGAATAGCTGCGGTCGTGGACGAGTGATCTTGGGTCACGCATTCGATACCCGCTTTGTCTACTACACGTTTATCCGTTACTGTGCACATGTAATCCAATCCCGCAAGGTCCGACCTGTAACAAGACTTTACTAGGCATTCCGTTACGAAGGCTGAGTCTTTCCCGCGGTCGTAAGTGTAAAAACTAGGCGTCTATCGAAATTGCCATTCCAACTAAATTTAACTATATGATATAATTAAAATAATGGTAACAGAGCAATATATCTTTTGTTATCTATTAACAGTGCAATATATTTTTAAAACCCAACATACCTTTTGTTTAGTGATTATATTTAAATATGACGTATTCGACATCGTCCTTGAAATTGCGACTTTCACTGAATAGATCCATATGAGGTTAAAGCTTACCGATACTTAATATGAAGCGAAACGACGAAAGTAGCAGATGAATGAGCATTTTTATAAATTAAATCAACTTATCCACTTGTAAGTCCGGAAGTCACGAATCGCTTTTGGCGGCAAAATTCCGCACGCAATAAACAATTATCGTGCCAAAAAACTGCATAACGTTCCTCGATAAAAACGTATGTAAAAAGTAAGTGTAAACTATAAGTACAATTTCAAAATAAAAAATACCTTTGTTTATTTACATTAGCGTATATAAAACAAATCAAAATGACAATATTTATTTTTGAATTTCCATTTTGAAAATCTGGGATTATCATTGACGTACTTTATCGTGTTTTACTTTCGGGTAATTAATAATTACCCGAATAATTCGAATACTTAACATTGTTTACGGTCACATTAATCACAGGATGATTCGCGTGGCCATTAAAATAAAGGAACATCACAATCAGTACAGGAAAGATGGTCCATGTTACCACCTGCTTGAGATCCAATTAAACAAACAAAAGAATAAATGACAAGGGAGATCTCACACGCCCGCCTGATCTGAACCAGACAGAGCCTGTACCATGGTAACCAGACTACTTCGTCTGATATTCCAACTTATATATCTTAAATGCATACTTATGTTGATAGTTAACACCCAGACACAGGAGAAATACTTCTACTCATCGCACAAACATTTTGTCCCAGGTAGGAATTGAACACTCGACCTCCAGTTTTGCCGTCAGGAGCACTAACCACTACACAAACAGGCCAATCAAGTTAAAGTCAAATGATCGATAATATCAAATCCAAGTACACCAATACTGCAAGACACTAAGTAAGGTGTTTTGAGTTCATTCTATATAGATCAGACTTAAAATAAATAAAAATCAATATCTCAACCTGTCTCGCCAACACGAATGCTGAACGTAGTCGAAATGTCGGGAATTAAAAACAAGATTAAAATGCCATAAAATCCATAAATGTATATAATAGTGTACTGTATTTGGATAAACACAAGCATTATTGTAATTGTTATTAAATGATATGAGATAAATAATCATTGGTAGGTAATCTAGCAATGAAAATGATTATCTGGATTGCATACCCTCCCTAGTTAAGATAAGAGTAATATATATGCACATAGTAACCATCTGTAATAATAATAAGCTGTATAATAACATATATACATATCTAGTAAATACATGTATTGAATTCTTACGATATTTGTTATCATTTCATGTAGCGGATATTGGATGAGTATTTTCAAGACAAATCTTTTTAATTTTTCCCCCGAGTCTTTGTAATGCAGCTAAAGGAAATATCGAATACAAAGTTTTTTTATTTTTATTGGAAGAAATTAGTATTCACACTCTATTATTTGAAAATTAATAAATTATAAGATTTTTTATTATTTACGTAGACATATCGTAGACAATAAAATTGTTATGGCTCTTGCAAAGTCGATGAGGTGGAATCAATGCATTGTTTGATGTTCTATCTCAAAGCATAATAATGTGTATGTAATACTGTATTATGGTGTAAAAGGTATCATTCACTGCGAAATTTTTGCCCATAGGAATATGGTATATACGTCTCTGGTGTTGAAAATATGGTGCGGTTACTGTTATAACGAATCTCATGATAATATCACACACATGTGATAACATTACTCATATATTTTGATGTAAAAGAAAAAAAATCTTTTCCTGGGATAGAGTATTCTTACTTACGATTTATCACGGGTGGTGGAAGTGGGTAACAGAGAAAAAACCCATTAACCTGCAGTTCCTCGTAACTATACGATTTTATTCTCAGAAGCAATTCATCCGGTCTTAGCTGGTTCCTTCGTGGACAAGTTTAGGCTGGTCGTTGACTCAATAATGGCTTTGTGTTGTTTGAGATAACTGCATGGCATATTGTGCCTTTATTATGTTTTTAGAACACCGTAAATAAAATATAAGTAATTGAATAAAATTTATAGAAAATATTTGCACGTGATTTATTTAATATAAGCTTTGAATTTTATTAAATAAACGACGAATGGTATTAGATCTTAAATACATTTTGAAATTGGACTGTCACTACTGTCATGTTTTGCTGATATAGGTATAATCACAGAACAGACATTTCACTCACGGTGGCTTATTTAAAATAGGTTAAATTACTGTTTAGACGACTTTGTAGTAAATATATGTAAATATAAATGGTGCGCTTTATATGCGTATATAATAGCACTCATCTTATAATATCTTAGTCCGCTGGAACGGATAAGCGATCCGTGATCTGGGACCATGGGGGCGACAGTAAGTTACGCTCAACTTGAAAAATAAATTATTCGGGAATTATGTGCTAATTAAGATTTATAAATGTTACTCCTTAGTAGGACAAGCCGGGCTTTTGGGCTTGTGTGGTAATAATAATGTCCTCCCGACCGATTCCGGCCACGGTGGCCGATCTACAAAAGATCAGCCAACCGCGCGGCATATATTATAGTGCACAAGCGTTTGCGCAGACGCACTCACTCTTCCTTGTACTCTCATAGCCCGATGGGACGGTTAACCGACACGGCCGGAGAGAGATAAGGCGCAGAGGCGGTGACATTAAACCGACCTCTTAATAACGACTTCTCCAAGCCACCGCTAGATGGCGTCGACAAGAAGCCAAAGCCAATAAAGAAAAAGGTGTTTTTGAGGAGATAAATTGAGAAGACGTGCAAGTCGTGCATCTAACAGTAAGCCACTTGCTTGCCCCATAAGACGCGCATAAAAACATAGCGACCCAAGTAGTAGCATTAAAATGCATAAAGACCTGCCAAACAACTGTGCGCTGCTCTCTTTACCCAAAGATGCATGATGATATATCTGTACATAAAATCGGACCTTGGGCTTGCGTCAGAACAACTTGCAACCAGTGACGGTACTATTCCGCAACGCTCAAATTTAAAAATAAATTATTCGGGAATTATGTGCTAATTAAGATTTATAAATTTTACTCTTTAATAGGGCAAGCCGGTCTTGTATGGTAGTACCAACACTGCATGCAACGCAGTGGTACCATTCATAACCATTCTAAAATTCCAACACTACCACTTTCTTACACTCTTGACACACAATATCAAATAATTATGAAGCTGCATTCAGTATTCAGAGGTTTCTACTGGTATACCAATTAAACCTATTAAGAAGCGTCAACAAGCGTGCGTCATACCATAACGTTTAATCAATTTGATCGCGAACGGCTGAATTGAGGTCGTTGGCATGATAATTGGTGGATCTTTGTACATATTTGGAGCATGGCGCACTGTAGGAGAAAATCTTTATCCTTGATAAAAAATGTCAACGGATAGACTCCCTTGACTGCTTTAATAAGTTTTTCAATCACAGCCTTAACGAAGCTTGATTGGTATTCAAGTGACGATGGTGCTATTTCCACCTTTCCTACAGTGGTAGAGCCACGCAGCTGCTCCCGCTGCTGAATGAATCGGTTCGAACCGTATATGTACCATGACCTCACAGAAAATAGGGGTAAAGTGGAAGGATTTTGCTTCCGCGTTTCGTCCGGTAAGTGAGGTGGCCGGTGGCCCACCCCCTTTCCCTCCCTCTCACTCCTCCTCCCACCCTGTTTCAAAAATTTCCCTTTTTTATTAATAAAAACTGCCCCTATTGTAAGATAGAAATATCTTGTGTTATAAGGGTGTTTTACATACATAAATTTTACACGGACAAGCGCCCAGATCCAAAACAAATATTTGTAGTTCGTACAAATATTTGTCCCGGGCGGGAATCGAACCTACGACCTGCAACGCCGAAGCCAAGAGCTTGACTTCTGCGCCAAACGGTCATCAAAGGCTCTTAAAGGTTGATAACGCATTTGCATGTTCTGGAATGTTGCAAATGTAGGACATGGGGGGCGCTAATCACTTACCATCAGTTGAGTCGCTTAATCGATTGTCGTCCGACTCCATAAAAAAAAATCACAGTGGAAGCCTGCTCATTCTGCCCTTTTTGGATTCCCTACATTGTACCCAAATTTAACATACACAGGTGCATTGTTCTTACATTTTATGTTCTGTTCAGTTTAATTATTAAAATGTCAAAAATGAAATACACGCATAGACGATTATACATTTGTAAAAGTGGTAGACCTTTATAATTGCATAGGACCATATATATAACTTAGATAAAGCGTTTCCCCGATAACTGATGACGTCTATTTCATTCACAATATTTGTGAAACGGACATAGGCTTTATATTTAATATGATGACATTCACTTAGCCGTATATTTTGGCGTCCACGCAAACGTTTCTCGTTTTGTCCACGAAACGGTACACCATTTTAATAACTGTACCATCCCGACAGCGGGGAGGAATGTTTCATTTAAAAGTGTCGCGCAATAATTCGCTCCCGGCGCGGTGATTATAACAGCGTGGCCTCCCCGCTGCAGCGGCGGGAGTCATCAGTGGCCTTTTGTCTGTCGGACTGCCGTTGTTCGGATGTCGGGACTGTCGAGTTCGCTCGTATTTCGGCTGCTGTTAAATTGATATTGCGAGCGGTTTAAAAAGCGTCTTCAATACTACCGTGTCGCTTTTGTAAGCAATCATAAAATATGTCAAGAGACAAATAAAAGGAGGAGAAATGACGTAAAAGTCCTTGCTGCGTCTTTGGGGATGGTTTAAATTGGTTTGTTCGATATTCATCGGAGTATTAAATGAGCCCGAATTAAATTTATAGTTTGGGTTGGACATATTGATACATTTAACTGGATGTTATTCATTCTAACTCGTAGAATTTAATTTATATAAATAACTCGTAGCAGTCAATGCAGACAAAGAATTTGATCTCGACATTTAGTACACAATTCATCATGTGAACTACTACACTTGATAGTCAATTTATTTTTATTGTCAACCATTGGGAGGTTTATTTATTGGGTTTAGGTTTGACTATACACCGTAACGTATGATTTTTTGCACCACCACTAAAAAACTAAAACATATGCCTTCAGACACTCCTCGTAAATATTGATCAAACAATAAGCTGAGAGATACAAGCAGTTTCACTGCGAAGACTCACAAGCTCGCGGTCGTACAAAACCGGTTGCTAAAATAAACATATATGGTTGTAAGGTCGTATGTTCCGTCTTCTAACATTTACCGAATGAATTTTTTTGTCGGCGTTTTTAAGGTCTTTTCATTGTCAAGTCGGAATCCCTTATAATATCCCGAATATTATATTGAGCGATAGCCCAGGGCCACCAAAACGACTTAATTATATTTTGAATAACGAAACGTGTGAGTAGTATGTAATTGTTTTATGATGTATGTATGTATTTTTGGCAGCCCTGGACATTAGAAGATCGATCAACGTACGGATTAATTACTTAAGTTAGTATAACTTCATTCATACATAAAATCCCAAAATACAAGACGTTTATTCTGTATGAATGATTTATATATCTATTTTGAATGATCTCGATTTTTAGCATGGTTCTACAATGTCGAATACCAATAAAATGTCACACTATTTTCAGTAAAATTTAATCGGCCTTACGCACGCTATGTACAAAGAAGAGCTTGTGTTCTAAAGAAATTCCTTTAGGAAGTAATGAAAAGACCGAGGATCCGAAACGAGTCCGGATCCAATTTATGTTAAGAGAATGTAGTATAAAATTAAATACAGTAGTAACTCTCAAAGAAATAGCACCCATGTACTTAATCCTACAACATTTTTAAATAAACATGCATACATATAAACGCGACAATGTACGTAAATTAGTTTAATTTTAACAATATGTAAAATAGTTTGCCTACAATATACGTCTCTGTTTTTCTTTAAAACAGTAAAAGATCAAAGAAAATTCTAATTTCTATAAATTTAAACAGAAGTAGCGTATTTCGCAATGTAAACATTTCAAAATTGCTGCTTATTGTGCCATGGCAGCGCAATAATTTCAGGTCGGGTGCTATTCGCAGGAACGTTATTACGTCTCTTCGTTATGTCACACATGAAAGCGTGCCTCAATTCATCCCTTGTGAAGCAGTTGTTACATGTTTATTATGATCCACGTTATAAAGCTCCCAGGAGACAGATAACGCTCTTCGCGCTGGGCGATAAAGTGTAATAATATTAGGTACTGTCCGCTGTACTGTACTGTTTGTTCACCTGTACCTCGTGAATTTCGTGTTATTTTTCAGAGATTTAGAGTGTCGTAAGTCACTCTCGGGGCCCTAAATGATGTCATGGCCAATAATCGTATGTGGTTGTTGCTCAAAATTGAGATAAACCTTTTAATTTGGTTTAACGTGTAATAAAACAAGCATACACATAATAAAAACGTTTGAATCTAAATTTTCGTCTTTCATGGGATCCTGGATAATTAAATTTATCATATAGTTTGTATTCATTTATTAATTAATAACATATTTAAATTACATTTATAAATGTCAAGCTTCCTTTATTATAAATTGTCATGCTTATGCTACCAAATTAGTTATATTTTGATATATTGCGCTACTAAAACGATATCGTGTATTTTTTTTCCAAAAGAAATACTTTTACTCTGCTTTCAAATTTTTCATAAGGAAGTGCTTTAATGTACTGTTGTAATTTATTAAATATTAAGTCGAAGAAGAATTAACATTATGTTTAGCAATAATTAATTCGTGTTGGAAGTTGTATTTAAGATCATTTCTTCTCCTGCATTCTCTTTCCTCTCTCTCCACCTCCGTCTCAAATCCATATCTATATTTAGCTAAAATAATAAATAATTGATAACAATTATAAGTGCTGATTTACCACGTGCCCACTGGTGAAGGAAGACAGCGTAAGATTTATATTGATTTAAGAAACAATAAAAAATTCTTAAATATGCGAAGTCCGCCAACCCGCAGAGGAGCCGCATGGTGGTCTGTGCCCTTTTAACCCCGTATAGAAGAAGCCTGTGCCCAGCAATGAGACATATATAGGCATGTCTCCATGATAGCAAAAAGTCGATATGGACACCCAAAAGCCTAACAGAATCAACCGATAATGGACTGTATCTTACGCCGAGTTCATGAACGATGTAAACTATTTTCAAATAGCAGGTCGTCAGCATATTTAAATCATAATAAAATCTTAAATTTAATTTATTAACAACTAGTCATTTCGGCAGAAGTTTTCCTGTCGTTTTGGTAACACTCCCGAGAATATTTAATCCCTTAAACAGTAGTAGGACTTTAATGGAGTCCGATCACGCTGGACTGGACAATCACACATATGTTTTGATTAGAAGAACACCTCAAATATTTTGCATATTTGCTATGTGTAATGCTATGTCGTTAGGGGAAAACTTTGGAATCAACAAAAACGAAAAAACTTTTCGCTTGCAATCACGCGCACAACTTGCTTGTTTCATTACTTAATATTAAAAAACAACTAACCCGATTACTAATCAATATACTTCACTTGTCATATTAGAGAATTAGTTATGGTATTATAAAATTTCTATTGTCATCTCTCTAGATGTTCACATATGTTTAGGTAACAAATATAGAGACATCATTTTGACATTTACAATTATTGTAGTCTAGATAGGTGGCGCATGAAAAGTGTCATAACTTCCCTCGTTAAAGAACATCGGCCGAGAATGAGCGCGGCATAATTGTGTCCGAATTACGTTGAAATCGAATCTCGAGTGAAGTGGAAAAACGGCAGACTCTTATCTGACGATCGTTGCTCATAATAATGTCCCCGTGTCGTTAGCATACAATGACCGGTTGTGAATGGTTCATTCGTAAGGGACGTGCCTCGTTGCCCCTGCCTTACTTGCATGAAACAGGGCATTTTACTTTGCTGTCACGTGACCCTTCCCCGGTTTGTGGTTCGCACTTGGGCAAATAGTGTTAAATTCTATTCAAGCAGGACTAAAGGACATCCGGGATTCCGTTGTTTCTCAACTTAGGCTTCCGGGATAGGCTTTGTTACGTATAAGGTAACAACGTGTTGAAGTACACGCGAAATATTTCTTCTTGGTTCATCATTCACGAGGCGTTAATGTGATGGAAGAGAGTTGACTGGGGCTACTTTATATTTCAGGAAATATTTATAAACTTAAATTAAAAAATCCCCGATAGTATAATCAGTGGCGGTACTACCATACAAGCCCAAAAGCCCGTTTTGCCCTACTAAGGAGTAAAAGTTTATAAATTTTAATTAGCACATAATTCCCGCAACGCTCAAATTTTAAAATAAATTATATTCGGGAATGATGAGTTAATTAAGATTTATAATCTTTACTCCTTAGTAGGGCAAAACGGGCTTTTGGGCTTGTATGGTAG
>DWHO01003710.1:0-11732 GCA_018247575.1 Eurytides lysithous rurik | reverse complement strand
AGCTTGGATGCCAGGATAGGGTATAAGACCGCTCTAGCTGTCCTGGCCTGTCTGACACAGTGGTCGACCTGGGGGACTAGGCGCAGCGAGCGGTCTATCCGGCATCCAAGGTACGTAATAGTAGTCTCGTTCTTTATTGCCTGGCAACGCAGCTTCAGCGTGGGCAGGTGGACGAATCGCTTGGCGTACATGGCAGATGTCTTGCCAACGTTGACGTTTGAAAAGTTCTGACTTAGAGGTTTTTTTTAAGAATATAAATTTACTTTGTTGCAATGAAACCAATTTACACCATAGCCTCTAAGGACTCTGCAGAAATGTCTGGAATCTGAAATCCAAATAAGACGCGGTAAAATACGTAAGTTCGTTTCATTTTATCAATGTGTAGCATCCGCGTAAATAAAATAAACAATTATTTACAAACTTTTTTGAATTTCATGGTACCTTAATTCTATAAATTTATGAATAAATTGTAAAAAGACTCGAACAAGTATAAACTTTTAACTGACCCGTGGTCTGGTGATATTGATTTGAATCTTAGAGACAACTATTAGCGTTTCAACGAATTGGCTAATTTAATCTCAAATAACTGGCGTTTGGTGCGGAATTTCAATTTCGACGGTACCATATGGCACCAGTGTTGCAGCAACAACTTTAAGAAATTATGGTGTGTCCCATACACGAAGTTACTACTGTAAAAGAAATCGGGCAAGTTTTTTGTTCCAACATTTTCGTGGAGGGCCAGAGACCCTAGTTGATAATAAAGAATTAGAGGTGGTCTTGAAAGCAGATGCATCGCAAGCTACCTCAGAGCTAGCGGTAGGCATCGGTGTGAATGATAAAACATTTTTTTTATGGAGTAGGCTGATAAACGAGCAAGCGGCTAGCCTGGTAAGCGATCACCGCCGCCCTCCATTAACGGGATTATGGGAGAGGGATTAAGGGAGGAGGGTAGGATGCGAGGGGATGGAAGAGGTTGGGCCACCGACCACCTCACTCACCGGACAAAACGCGGACGCAAAACCACTTCCACTTTACGGCGATTTCCTGTGAGGTAGTGGTACTTATCCGGTTCGAGCCGGCCCATTCAGCAGCGGGAACAGCTGCGTGGCTCTACCACCGTAGCCGTAATTTTAATTCACTTGAAACAAAGGAAGATAAAAGACTGGAGAAATGTTGAGTGAGTTAATTAAGTGAAGCAAACCTGCAAACACGCATCGAGGTTGCGTTACATTACTCAACCGACACCACCAGGGTATTTTGAATTACCGTTATGAATCTTGTACGACAGTCGGAAACCGGCGAAATCCCGTCCTAACTGAAAGTTCACTCAGAAAAAGGTAGTTGTGAGTGTTTAGTGTCTAGTGCATGAGTCATAAGTCAGGACTTTCTTGATTCTCACCAGCACGATGTTTTTAGCGAGGGAATCAATGAACTACCTTTAAAATGGCGACAGTGTATAAAAAAATAATGGCGTATACTTCGATTGCTTCAATATCTAGTTTTATAATATTTTAGGTTAGGTAGATACAGTTTTATTCTTGAAGAGATATGCTATGATATGCAAGGACGTTTTTGCAGAATGCAGCTGATAGGCCAATGTTGCCAGTATAATTATTGGCAACAGAGATTAACCATCTTACATCTTTGGGCAAGAGAACATGTGCAAATCAAATGCTGTGCGGCACCGCGTTGTTATTCGCGAGAGTATCGTTTAATATTAAGTCTATAAAAGAAATAAATAAATTAAAAAATATTATTACCTTGCTTAATATTGCCTACTTACCAGTATTTACTGGATTAGTCAAGGTCTTTTTTTAAAGTTACTCATTTACCAAAAAAAAACAATTACGCTGGAAAAGCAGGGAATTTCGTTCCCTCTCTCCTCATTTTATCATGACAACTAGACAAGCTATTTACTGATCGTCACAAATTTGACGACGCGTTTGAATAGTGACAAGCGAATAAGGATAAGATGCACCACTTCTCCTACCTTGACAGACACACAGTGCTTTCACGTTTACACCTTGATCACTTGCTCCCTAAAACCTCGAAATATTAACCATAATTTTTGGCAACTGACAATTATTGTCTGACGGAAACTTAACTTCTACTTCCTTCCTTCTTACTTCACAAGGAAATTAAATCCGTGTTTTCATGTGTTCGGCAAACGCCTCAACTTCAGATGGCCTCTTTAGTCTACAGCCAGTGATACCTTTCCGATTTAAAAATGATAATGCGTGTCTGGAAGTAAACTTTATCGCAACTACGCTAAATATTGTCTCCTACTTTTTAAATTGTTGTTTTATTAAACGTAATGGAATGTAAATGTAACTATAAACCATCAAAGGCTCTGGCGCAGTTGCTAAGGTATCGGCTTCGGTATCGTAGATCGTGGGTTCGATTCCCAACCGGGTATATATTTATATGGACTACAGCTTCGGATCTGGACGTTCCATGTGAGATTCTTGTGTGCTCTTGTAAGATAAGATCCAAATATAAGCGCATTCTATAACATAATAACACTACCGTTCCAAAAACACTTGGTGATTACATTTAGGTTACGTATTTTGGATTACTATTAGTTTTATATTGAGGAAGGTTATGGATGAGGACAAAACAAAAACAACTGCTAATGTCAAAATTAATAATAAAATTTAATATTTTAAACGTCATAAATTTGAATAAGTTTCATACGAATCGTGAATCCTGTTTCGTATTTTTACCTTTTGGAATTAACATTTCTCGCACTAATCAACTTAAATAACAAAGTGCAACCGTATCAAGGAAAAGGATAAATTGGAAGACATTGACTTTCCCTTTCCAATCATCTTTAACAATAAAAAACTGATGGTGCTTCAATATTACAAAATGATCTCTTCAATGCTTGGTAAAATGTAAAATTATATAAATGTCAAACACCCCAAAACACTCATTCACATTTTATTTGTAACTTGTAATTGTAATTATCATTTTATATAATAACCAAATCGAAAATAGGGTCATTCAATACGAAAGCTACAAGCTTACAAGTGTTAACAGTTTTCCCCTCACCGAAACAGGATTCAGTGCAAAATTACAATACACCAATTACACTAAGCTACGTCTTCTACATAAACATTGGCACAATAAAGTGATCACATAATACTCATTTTGAATACCGTTTAAATAATAATAACTAATACGAAATACATCCCATACAAAAGCGTTTTCCCTGTCAAGTGCTGCAAACGAAATTGGAAACACTTAATGTATTTTTTTACATTGGTATTGTTCTTTAAAAATACTCATTTTTAACAAAAAATCTTAAAATTGTCAAGTGAAGTCAAAACTTTATTACACACAATGTGATTTAATTAAAAAATAATACCGTGAATTCACAACTGTACAAAATAATACAGAAAAAAGATAATTCCGTTTGCAGTACTGGACACGGCTTATGTGTTAAACGTTAACTATATTAAAATTCACATCACATCAACTCGTTATACATACATCAACATATTGTAGAACAATAAGTAATGCTCGTATAAAAATCTACGAACAGACATATTACAATGAATACGTCGTTTACAGCTACGCTCGACAACGAATATATGAATATACTATTTGAGGCACGACTTCATCAAATCCGAGGCGCGCAGGGCGCGCTTACGCACTCTGGGCTTTAAGGGAACTTTAAAAGCACCTACTTATATTTAATATGGAACACAGAGGTTTACCTCCATAGACATGGATAGACCTTGTTTGTATAAACTTTAAACATAAAATATACAATACTATACAGCAAATGACATAAACCCATTTTCTATAAAAGTTTTTTACAAATGCATAAATCTACTTTAATGAATTCTAAACTGACCCATTTTCAGTAATTACTTAATGTTACTGTATATAATTAAGAATCTGTTAAAGCAGTTCTATGCAATGTGATAGTGTAATAGAGTGAAAAAAAAAACGATAAACAGGTATTTGACCAATGTTTACTTTTTTTCTTGCAATAATTGATTGATATAAATATTTATGGACAAATTTAACACTTTCGTATCCATATGGATATTAGAACGAAAACAAGTATTTATCACCAATATAATCAGATGACAAAACAAAAATGAGAGTTAATTTGTAAATTTTGGATGTAAGGGAATTTTTTGTAAAGAACTTAATAGCACATAATTGAATGTTGAATAAACATACATTGTATGCAGATATTTTAAGTTATACAAACAGTCATCATTCATATCTTAGTATTTACACGCACAGTTGCAGTAAAATGTATGAAATACAAATAAATACTTAATATTATAACAACCTCAGGTACACTTAAGAAAAAAAAAGTAATTTTGGAGGTTGACAATATAAATGGGTTTTGTTAAATCAATTATTTTCATTTGGACCATCTAAGTGGCAGTACATAGAAAATTGTTGTAATTGTTATCATAATCATAATTATTAATTCACCACTTGATCTGTTAATACATAATAAATAATAAAATGATAAATATTTGGATTTTGTCATGTGATAAAAGGTACAAATAATTTATATAGAATGGATTACTGAAACTATATTTTTTCTTTCTATTGGATTTTTGTCTTTAGTCATTACAAAATAGTGTATTTTAAAAAATAAGTAATGTACAAAACCAATATGAATATTTAACAGTGTCCCTCTTAGCACAAAATAATACTCTTTGGACTTAAGAACACAATGGAATGAAGATAAAAATATAAAATGCTTTTTGTGATATAACAATAAAAGTTATAAAATCAATAATAAAACTGTAAGGACAAATCAATGAACTAAATGTATTTTTGTAATAAAATCTCACAATACCAATGATGAACATTATGAATGCAAATTTTTTGTCATAGTTGTTCAAACAGTTTTGATTGCAGCAAGAAAAATACAGCAAAATTTGTAAAATCTTTATATAATTGCATACATAATTATCCCACTGTCCATTTTTGCCACAGAAATTGCAATTAAGGGCAATAATGAACATATATACATTAAAATAATGCTTTTTTGGACTAAACACAATTATGGAAAGACTCATAGTTCTCTTTAATTCAATATTTAACTATCTAACATGAAATACTAATTAATGCATTAGTACCCATACAAGGCAGATTTATCTATTACTTAAAATTTTATGTCAAATATTTGACCATCATTAAATATTTTGTTCTAACTTGTATACCCTTGTTTCTTGGAGTCAATAAATGGGGCAAATTTTATATATAGTGAATGTTATGATAAACTTTTTTATATTTATTTTCAAGAATGTGTTATTTGTTTTTGCAGAAATCTAGTAAACAATTCAATGTTATAACATAATTTCAATTTCTCTTGATTCCATTTCAAAGTCATTATTTATACAACAGGAAAATTGATTGAAATTAAGATCTGTTTGATGTCACAATTGTAATGAATGTGTAACCAACAAAATTAATGCACATTAGCCAGTTTATTATATATATCTATCTTATTATTAGTGAGTTAAAGTTATATTTCATTATTGCTTCTCAAATCTATAGATACGAAATTTCAAGATGACTTTAAATGTAATTAAAATAAATTGCTACAATGTTTACAACAAATGATGAAATTTTTCTTTAATGTAGCTAATCCTTTTTTTAAATTTAAAATTCATTTAAGTAAACAATATGTAATAATTAAACAGTGAGACATATGACACAATAAAAGCTTGTATATGTATTTATTATGTGTAACATTCAGATTACTCTCTTGCAATTATCTTCCTTTTGTCAACAATTACTCAATTTAAAGACAAAACTCAGCAGGCACTTAAATATTTACTCCATCAAATAAGACAAATATAAATTCCATATGAACCTCCCCAAACAGTATCTATCCAGTAAACATTTAATATGTTTTTAGTGCTCTAGAATATCTTGACAAACTAAAAGTTATCCTTACCAGTTATTGACAAAACTGTCAAAAAAAATATTTTACATAAAGCCTCCATAATTATTATCCCTAACGCCATACCACCTTGTTCAAGATCGCTCTTGACACTAGACTAATACTTAACAACATCATATATTTCAACAACATTATACCATTGAATAAGATAGAACAGCACTTATTGAACACATGCATACCATCATATATTAAAATAACACTATTACGTAACACTAACATATGTTTTGCCGCACTTTCAAACTGGGCTCGGGCCTTCCAACTTCGACAATGATGCAAGCAATTTTCAAATAACATCGACACTAGCACTTAACACATGCAGAACAAATCTTTATATATTGTGATCAAGCTAACACAGTGAAACCAACATTAAGGTTCTTAGTAATTCGCACTAATGGTATCTGCAATCAAATGACTTATTTGACACTTCAGCATTTAGCACCGATGCTTCTCACCATCCGCAGCAAGTCTTCTAATTTGCCCGAGTTGCCCAAGCAGTTGTTCAGTGAACTATGCACTGGAGACGCGGCACTTTGAGGCGCGCGAGCACTAGACAGTAGCGTGCAGTCGCGCGGGTGACAGTCGCTAGGAGGTTACCCCATGACGGGTGACGAGCAGCTTGGTGGCTCGCGCCAGCTCGTAAGCGGCGGCACGGACCCGGTCAAGCGAGGCTGGAGGGGTACACGCAGCCGTGACCTCTTCGCTGGATGCGCGCAGGCTGATCAGCACCTCCTGAAGCGATGCCTCCGCACCGCTCTGTGGAAAAGTTGCATCAAGACGTGATTTTTTTTGTGATGATGTGATGTGTTAGACTGACAAACGAGCAGAACGGCTCACCTGATGGTAAGTGACCACCGCCGCCCATGTACATTTTCATCATTACAGAACTTGCAAATACGTTGGCAGCCTTTAAGAAGTGATTTTTTGTAAGAGGGAGGGAAGATGAGAGAGAGAAGAGGAAGGGGGATGGGCCTTATTCACTGAACGAAATGCGGAAGCGATATTCAGCAGCGGGGAACAACTGCGTGGCTCTGCCACCATTAAATTGATGGTAAACAACATGCATGGCTATGATGATACTGCTTCACTCTGCGCTACGCTCGTCATATAGACGTAAGATGGTCTTTACGTCCAAAAATTATGCTAGCAACATTGCACATAACTGTAGTGCTTACACACAATAACTTTTTTTATTTCTAGCCCTGGTGCATTAGTTTCTATGGCCAAGAGTTTTTTTAACCCTTAAATAATTGCTCAATCTAGATGTGCGGCTATGTTCTTATAATATACTCCTATAACACTTGTTTATGTTGGCATTTTTAAAAACGAAAGGAATAAATGTTATTATTGATAAGGTTCAGCTAAGAATCTTCAACAATATTTAGCTATTATCAGAACTAATGAGAGGGAGGATTGAAAAATATAATGCTCATGATTGCAATTTTTTTAGAACTTAACAATGTGAATAGCACCTATAGATAAACCTTGTTGATTGGCAATTTGTGATTTCACAAGATTGCTAGGGTAATATAAGAAAGTGTTCAATTTAAAAATGGAAGACTAGCATAATAGCATAGGTATAGGAGTAGAAGCATGGTGACAACACAATACAGTGGGGTCGCACCTGCGGGAAGAGGGCCAGCAGGGCGCGCACGGCCCTCCGTATATGATGCGCCCTTTCAGTGAGGTGCGGCTGTTGGAGACGGGCGGCCGCCCACAAATCCTGGATAGCGCGCGTCACGGCTTCCGCGCGCCTCTGCACCGCTTCATCAGCCACGTCCACAATCTGCCCAGCACCTGATCCTCCTTGAATTGCCCCTGTAGAATCTTCCCCATCTAAAGCGCTCTGAGTCAACGACCGCTCTAACCCAGGAAGGGTGGTTAGCTGAAAGCAAGTAAGAAATCTCGCTAGTTAAATTCCCTAGCTAATAATATATTTAATATATTTATAATGTTATAATAATATAACCAATATTATTTTTAAATTCTTTAAAATTCAACGTCAGACAGTAAATCGTCACATCATAGAATGTATATTTTATTGATTATACATTTGCATACTTCTAGTGTAGGATAATATTGTAGCATTCAGATTCAGACATAATTACTGATGTTGTCATTTAACTGACAACATCAGTAATTATGTCGCAGAAAATGTACAAAGAATTCAAAATAGAACTATTAATGTGTAAAAAAATATATATGAAATGTACATTGAAAAACTATATATTTTCTATCACAATTTCTCTTTGCTAGTTTTAGACCAAATTAAAAAATTGGCTTTGAAGATTTATTCCAAGAAAACCCACATCCATTTAACAAAAGTTACAAAAGGGAAAAAGCGTAAAATGGTTTGCATAGTAAATATATGCTGTTATATAACAAGACTACTTTTTTATTCAATTTTTAAAAATTGTTGAAGTGCACTATTTTAATATACCTTTTTCAATTTATTAATTTCACAAACCTTACTACTTCTACAAGTTAATATAATGTGAGTAAATTAAAAATAATACTTATTTTACTCTAAGTAAAACCATATAGCATAATATCATTTGTTGAAAGAAAATTCCTTACATCGAAAATGGAACTAGCTGCAAGAAAAATAAAAGTTTAGCAGTTAAATTTTAAAATGAACAAATTATTTCTTAGTAATAAAATAAAACTACAAGATTTACAATTCCTATTAGGACAATGGAGTCAGATTTAATATAAAAACTATATTAAAAATAAATGGTTCACTAAAACCTTCTTCCAACAAATACACCATATCCTTATCTCAATTCTAAGAATTAGTATAATTAATAAAGATTAGTACCTGGTGTTTAGTAACCTGCCAGTTATTCTTTGGGCCCTCCCTAGTCTCATACATACTGACCGGTCTCTGCGCGCCTTTCAACGGTTGCCTTAGGTCCGGTTCGTCGGCCAGCGTCAACTGGTCCGTTTCCAAGGAGCGGCCCCTCTCAGGGGGTCTCACGTCCATTACTTCACTGATAGAAGCTTGTGATGTCACGCTGTTGTCGTCGTCCACACTGCTGGCGGTCTTCAGGACGCTGTTCTCCTTCGTCAGCTGCTCTACGATGTTTTGGAGGTCCTTCAATTGGCTCTTCAGCTCGGTGATGGTCGAGTCTCGGCTATCGAGCTCCTTCTTTAGTACCTCGATCTCGTCTCGGTTCATCGTTTCGATCGGCGACTGGCCCCGCCTACTTTCTGTTCCGGATCTATCGATCGGCAGCGATGGATTGTACGCGGACGAGACCACCTCGGCCGTTCGAGGCAGGATACTGCTCATCTGTAACTGGGTGTCGTAATAAGAAACGTAAGAAAAATAATGTTGTTCAACTATCGATTTTACCGATTGGGTGTAAAGGGACAAGGATAACACCTTTCGGTTCGTTTATAATAACTGCTCGTGTGTTTTGAGAATGAATTAATAACATCTTACGTTTATGCAAATAAAAGAGATTATGATATTGAAATTAAAATCCGTAAAATAGTTATAATTTACCGACGATAAGATGTTTTATGATTCGATCCTTTTGCAAACGAAGCAAAAGGGTCGAATCATAAAACATCTATAAAGAGAACAAAACAAGCTTATATTTGTGCTCTTATGAGCATCGTGTCTCTTACCATAGGCGTATGACAGACTTGATTTATTATTTAGTTTTATGAAAGTTTTTTTACGGTGGTAGAGCCACGCAGCTGCTCCCGCTGCTAAATGGATCGGCTCGACCGGTTTCGCTTCCGCTATTCGAAGAGTAAGGTGGTCCACCCCCTCCCTCCCCTTCCTCTTTTTCTCACTCCTCTACCTACCTTTGCCTAACACCCCCCTCTCCTCTGTGATTCTCACGCACTCTTCTAAAAAATCCCACAGCGGCGGTGATCGCTAACCATCAGTATCCAATTCAGGGAAACTTGATCCAATTCGTGGAAACTAGCATTTCCACGGATTAGGCGATCCGATGAAGCTTTACAGAGCCGCATAGGCTAAAAGCGTCAACGTCAGATAAGATAAGCTCACCATGAATCAGGTGAGCCCCTTGCCCGTTTGTCAGCGTACTACTACCATGAAAAAAGAAAGAAAAGATATACTAACGTCCAGATCGACGGGCGCTAAGGCCGCGTAGTCGTCGTCGGAGGCCACGGAGTCGTAGAGCGGCTCATCGTCGGACATCTGCGACATGTGCTTCAAATGACTCGCCGACAGCAACGGGTTTAACGGACCGCCCAGCGCTGGAAATTTTAATTATTTACAAAATCATGTTATGGATTTTACACGTAGAATTTGCAGAAGATGACTTCAAGCCGACTTGGCCGCTCGCTGTGCCTTATACCCAAATATGTAAGTTGATATACCTTGGAGAAGTCGTTATTAAGAGGTCGGTTTAATGTCACCGCCTCTGCGCCTGATATCACTTCGGTCGTGTCGGTTATCCGTCCCATCGGGCTGTGATAGTAAAGGGGTGAGTGCATCTGTGTCTGCGCAAACGCTTGTGCGCTATATATTTTCTAGTGTTTAATTTTCTATATTGCAGCATCATCGCACGCACATAACATTTTCAGTTTATTATTAATTGTATCACTTCAGAATTGGTCTGGGGGGCATTATTTTTACACTGGCGACATTACCATTCAACGTGATATTCAATGTGGATTTTCTGAAGAATTTAGCTCATCAAATGGCAGTTCATTCCATTTGAGTCTCTCTATCGGGTTACGTTCAACTAGAAGCCCGTGGTGAGAATATCACAGGCTCCCAACGATTTAATTACACTCACCGCAGTCAAAAGTACTTGTTATGTAACTTAATCGTATATATCACGACCATCTTTCGCCGTAACTACGTGCCGGCTAACTTGGAACCTCTGTCAATAGTAGTCCAATAGCCAAAACTAATATAACCAAATTTTACTTAAGCGTCAAACGCTTTAAGCTTTAGATTTAATATATATATATATTTTAAGATATACAGGTAACCCTCCTATGAATGAGTATATATTATTTTGTTAAACGTTACGTTTTGTAAAAAATTGTTAAATATAATAAGACAGAGTGAAGAGTAAGCTAATAAGTTTTCGGAATGTAACCCTTTTTTACTCGCTTTAGGTCTCATACAACACATTTAAATATTTTCTAGGATACCGTGTTATGGTATATACCTGGTTCCCTGTATTTGTAAATTAAAAGGTTACTTGTAAGCCCTAATAATAGGTCAGAGGAGTCAGAGTGAGCTCGGTGGGGGGATAATGTTACGATATCGCGGTGTCATAGGAGGGTTACCTGTATTTGTAAACTAACGGGGTTACTTGTAAGCCCTAATAATAGGTCAGAGGAGTCAGAGTGAGCTCGGTGGGGGGATAATGTTACGATATCGTGCTGAGGTTTACCCCTCGGCTGGAGGGTGGCGAGGCGCTGGCGCCTGGTGGCGTCGAGCAGCACGTCCCGCAGCAGCGCCGCCAGCTCGGGCGCCGAGAGGCGGGCCAGCTTCTGGCGGCCCTGGTTGCGCGGCGCTGACAGCGCGGGGTTCACCGGCAGGAACGCCACGCCGCACCGCTCCAGCCCGCTGGCCTGCGTCTGCCAGACTGGCCCCGACCAATCGAGTGTGATTTTAACAAAGCGACACGTTTGCCCATTACAACATGTTTTTTTTTCATGTAGTATGCGGACAAACGAGCAAACGGCTCACCTGATGGTAAGCGATTACCGCCGCCCATGGACATTTGCAAGATTACTGAAGTTGCAAATGCGTTGCCAGCCTTTAAGGTGGGAAATTCTGAGACAGGGAGGG
>DWHO01003709.1:0-11736 GCA_018247575.1 Eurytides lysithous rurik | reverse complement strand
TCTCTCACTCTCGTTCCCGCTCCTCCTCCTCCCTTTCCCTATCGATCATCCTCCCTCCCTCTCTTAAAATTTACCCCTTTAAAGACTGGCAACGCATTTGCAAGTTTTGTAACCTTGCAAATGTCCATGGGCGGCGGTAATCGCTTACCATCAGGTCAACCGCTTGCTCGTTTGTCAGCCCTGTTTTTCTTCGACATGCTGGAAGCCCTAAATGTTTATTCAACACAATTTCATCGTGGTTTTGCCTATCCGAAGGGCGAACAGTTTCAGCTTACACATAGGATTTCTTTGGATTCTTCTTCGCAGCTTTTATTACTGTTGGGGTTCTAACAGCGCGAGTCTTTTTTTTTTCTTCCACACTTAAATTTTTTATCGTTTAATGGAGCTATAAACGAATTTTTTGGTTGTATTCAAATCGTTTAGTAGCTTGGTAATCTGATTTTGCGCATAACTGTACCGATGTAACTCGATAACCACAACTCGCTTTTCTTTAAGCGCCCACTCCTTATTTTAAAATAAATTAAATTCGAAATAGTGCACGTTATAATTTTCATAAAATATTTTAAATGAATATTTTTGTGGCCAGTATCCAAAATTCAAGAGTTTTCATTATGTGACAGAACTTATTGCCCGACTGTATATTGTTAGTAAGAACACGTCAATTAAAGGAATATATTTTCTAATAATCGTATATTTTTTTAATTATATTTATTGAAATAGGCCTTTACAAGCATTTTTGATTGTGTCTGCGAATATGTAAACTAAATTTCGTCGCTTGCATCTGTATATAGAAAATTACAAACAATATATATTGTTTTATTCTGAACGAACACCCAAATGAACATTTACTTACACCGACATAAATTTCTCCTGACAATCGGAAATACGTGTTCTCCGTTCTGAATCATTCCAACGTTTACTCGCAATTCGTGGTGTGGCCATATATTTAACTTTCTGCAGATTATTCCTTTGCTCTTTGGAATAACGTGACCTTCTTTTGTGCGAAAAGGTATAGCCGGTAATATCTCATGTTATATAGTGAAAACAGTAAGTGGATAGGTATAATTGCAACTTTGAATTTTAATGAAGAGCTTACCCGATGAAATGCAAAAGAAAAGTATTCTTCAGGCTGTTTGAGCGTAGCTAGGCCTCCTGAATCGGCAGGCTGGTCAAGTCAAATCAAACCAAGATATATTTACTCAAATAGATCTTTACAGGCACTTATGCCTCATCATTTTTACATCTCAGTTCGAGAGGAAGCTACCACCGGCTCGGATTCAGTTCTGCTGAGAAGAGCCGGTGAGAAACTCAACAGTTGCTCTTTTAAAATTTATGTTATAATATGCCTTAATACAATAATAATAGCTATCCCACATACGATTCCACTAAATTCCAACCATTTTAGTTCATAAAAGGCTCTTGAACAGTATAATAAGATTTATTCATTAGATTTTTACTAATTTTAGTTTTAAAACGCTCAATTGGTAGATCCATTCCATTATATATGCGTCTACTTGAAGGATTTATGTCCTTGAAGGATTTTTTCAACTTTTGGAGACGAAATGGAGTTCTTATTTCTAGTATTTACCGCCTATTTGTCACTGACTTTCAAGAAGTACATATATATAATATATAATAATTTAGTCGGATAAATATTATGTTACCCAGTATATACTTATACTGTGAGTGAACCGTGAGGATACCACTTTTTTTAAAACATCTCACAGGTAATCTCGAGCTCTCCAGTTATAAATAGCCCGCATGGCTCTTTTTTTAAGAATAAATACTAAATTTATCTCAGCAGCCCCACCCCACAGTAGGATACCGTAAAACAGAATACTATGAAAATAACTGAAATAAACTAGTCAAACTGTATTAACATCAGTTAATTATCTTACTTTCCTCACTGTAAAGATGGCTGCGCTGAGTTTACTCGTGAGTGTTGTGAGATCTTACTCCACTGGGGAGGTCATGAAGGGAAACTACATTTCATATAATAAAGAAAAGGCCTCCCAATAGCACGAATAAACAATTATCCATGGCAGTACAGTGATCTGATTAGACTTTTGAGCTATCAGTGAAGTTTTTAAGTTCTAAACTATATAGTTTAAAACTTTTTTCATGGGGAAGGAGGTGAACGAGCAAGCGAACCTGGTGATGAGAAATCACCACCGCCAAAAACATTTGCAACGTGAAGGGACTTGCAAATGTGTTGCTAGCTTTAAGATAGGAATAAGCTCTCTCCTTGAAGGTTTCTATGTCGCATCGTGTTAAAACTTAGCTTGTCCTGCATTTCAATCGTCATACAGAGATTTAAGATGATGATTATTTCTCTAGATACTTTGCATTCTAAAGTAAATTAATGTTTGCACGATACTACCCTGCCGTTTAACTTCCCTTAATATGCTACATTCACAAGCTTACAAAAGTAAACACTAGTGAGGACTAGTAAAATCATTTAATATGTCTTCATCTGTTAGAGGTAACAGATGAAGACATATTAAATGATTTTATAAAATCTCGTGTTATCCGTCAGAAATAAAAACTATTATTTTGTAACTGAATCAGTTAACTGTTGCGTTAAACAGATGCGCACAGTTAAGAAAAACTTTGTTTTATTTTTATTGAATAAAATAAACAGATTTTATTAAAACCTATACTATTTAGTTTTACCTTAGTTAATAGGTACTTCAGCAAACACAAAAGAGTTAACATGATCTGACAGGTAACAAAAAATAAACAAACAAATAAAATTAATTCGTAATCGAAAACAAAAATGATAACACACAATCACGTCTATAATAATTATGATATTAAAAACTATAAACCTAAACAGAGTGCTCATTTTTTACTTTATCTATTGTGCAATTAAAGAGGAACTGATCCATATCATTGTTGCTATAGATGTTGCTTGTGAGGCGGAGAATGACTCGGAAAAAAATTAAAATCTAGGAAAACTTTTCTAAAATCAACAACAAAATTAATTTTAGAGGCACTATATGACTAGCATGTCTTAATATTTTATTACTCCCATAGCGTGATAAACGAGTTTGTAACCTTTTCCTTAAGTTGTATTAAGTGTGTGAAGTCACGCCTTATATGGCCCGTTAGTTGAACGTTACCTCAACGTACGCTTGCTATAATTTTATTAAAGCGCTTCATGATTTGATGCTTCCTTTTGTGGTACGTCAAGCCATGCCTTGATAATGGCTTTGGCGGCTGAAAAGATACGGTACTAAGCACAAATCACGATTGAATTTACTATTGTACAAATGCTACATGTATTATGCTACTAAAGCTGCCACCGGGCCCTAGTACAGGGCCGCGCTTTACAAAACGGAGTGGATTCGAATCCCGCAGAGGGCAATGACTTTGTGTTGTTGATTCTTAATTGGATTAGGGCATTATGGGCTGTTCACCCGATTGCCTGAAAAGTAAGATTATCCATGCGTCGGATGGGCATGTAAAAAGTCGATCCCGGCTTCTTGTCGACGCCATCTAGCGGTGGTTAAGAGGTCGATTTAGTGTCAACGCCTCTGTGTCTTATCTCTCTCCGCTCGTGTCAATTATCCGTCCCATCGAACTATGAGAGTAAAAGGATGAGTGAGTGCACCTGTGTCTACGCAAACGCTTGTGCACTACAATATATCCTGCGTACTTGGCTGATCTCTTGTAGATCGGGCGACGTGGCCGGAACCGGTCGGGAGAACATGATTACATGCATTATAATAAATAAGTCTAGATGTTCTCAAACTTTTTCTCGTAAACCACTTTTAAAATTTTACTGGTTTTGTGAATCCCCGTTAATATCATCAGGAGATTTAATTTTTTTATCGTGATTTCACAGAAACTAAAATTAAATTCACAACTAAACGAAATTTCGTTCACTACTCGGCGTCCAATTGAACAATCCTGTGATTAAATTTGTATCTCGTATTAACAATTTATCTTTAACTATCTAAGGTAAAATAACTTGTTCATTGCAAATATATTAAATATCTCTATATTTCATTGTTTGATTTTGCAAATAAGAAGGATGGGAAGGAGGACGTTTGTTTATTCTGTTTTAATCGTCCAATGCAAGATCAATTGATTCTTCAGTGTAATAACATTTTATTTTCAAAATAGTATTTATTATTTCATTGCAGCATTGAATTTAACTATTATAAATCGTTGAGCATTTAAATGAAGCGCCTGAAACAACATTGCGGCATAATATTTATTCACGATCTTATAACTCCTTATAAAATAATGAATCTCAATTTCCTTAATTCGTTCCGTCTGTCGTTTCGTTCCGTATGTTTTTATGGATAGACAATAATTTTCACTTTATGCCGAAAACAAAACCGACTTGGTTAGTTCATAACACCGTGGTATTCGCACAGTATTACGAACTACCCAAGGTCGAAACTGCTTGCGCTCGCGCTGTGCATACGACTCAAAGATGTAAGAAACGAAAACTCCACGCCAGGTAATAACGCTGCATGAACGAGACACATCAGGCACAGAAGTATCTGTGTCTCGTGTCATGTCAGAAATTCATTACACCTGACTGAACGAAAAAAGGAAGAGTGGAGGCATTTGTGCGTACACATATGTCTTTTTTTGTGCCATTATTGTGAGATAGAAACATCTTTCGTTATATAGGCGTTTCATATACATAACTTAACACGAAAGAACATCCAGATCCAGAACGATTGTCTGTAGTTCATACAAATATCTGTCTCGAGTGAGCACCGAACCCACGACCAAATAACCTAAAGAGACCACAATTAACTGGAGGGCGTTTTGTGATGGATGAATGTTTTTACATAGATAATAATAATAATATCATGGGACATGACATGACACTCACACACTGCCATCTGATCCCAAACTAGGCAAAGCCCGTACTATGGCATTCACACAAATGATATACATACTTATATATATTTTTCAATAGATACTCATATAGACAACTAACACCCAGACACAAAACCTATGCTCATCGCACAAATATTTTGTCCTGGGTGGGAATCGCAGCATTTTTAGCTCATTATTGCACCTACCACAAATTTTCTCCACGCCCCGGGTTGACTGGGAGAGAATGCCCAACGGCATTAAGTCCGCCCTTTGTAATTCCTATTTATAAGGCATTGCAATAAAGTATAAATAAATAAATAAATCGAACCCACGACCATTGGCTTTGCAGTCAGGAGCACTAACCACTACACCAACGGGGCAATCAAATACTATCTTTAGTAAAAAGAAAGACACGAGCAATTAAGTGCCATTTATATTTATGCTGCGAACAGCGCAAGTATAGAGTGAAACATTCATATTTCTATTCGTTTGTCATACTTTCCATCATATTACCTAAAATAATATTCAGTTTGGGTTCATTGATACATCGCTGACAATGAAAACATAGCAAGGCCTATAGTGAATAACTATAGAAAGCATTTATTGAGTATAGTTAGATATTGGCCTGTCTGAAAAGGGACCAAAATTTTTAGCGTTTAAAATCTTACCAACAAAAAATGTCAAAATAACAAACCCTTGACTTACATCAGAGTTATTAGAATCTTATTGCTTTGCAAACGTAAACCTTATTACTCCGTGCAGTACCACAGCACTTGCGTGAAATATTTATTATTATGCGTATGTTCGGTCCCTATGTATTTAATGAAATGATTTTGCACTTCCTGGGTAGTAAATCATGCTTTAAACCAGACATTCCCAAACGACTCCAGGGTGTCCACTGGAGACCGGCGGAAGTGTGATCTAATCTTCATGTTTTTTTACGAGTTGTAGGAATATGGTACAAATGTATCAGCGGGGATTCACTGAAACGAAAAATTTTATGTGGTCTATAAGAAAACGTTGACTGCCATGGCAATTTTCAGACATCTGGCCTAAAATGACTATTTGATTTAATCTTATCATGTTCTAGTGCATAGTTATCAAAAAAAATCACTATATACTTCCTAGAATTGAAAGTCCAAATTCATTTCATAGAATACAAAGGCACCTAACGTTTTACACGGCGAGACACTTTGTGACGAAACCCACTATCGTTGATTTATGATATTAGAATGGTCGGTGTGTCAGCCGCTAAGTTGTTACATATTCAATATCGTACAATTGTAGGGCTGTAGAGATCGCATTTATGTAACAATTTAATCATACTTATTCCGATTTCATGTGGCTTTACTGAGGGAGGTGCGAACTCGTTAACACAACTAGTTTATTGAATTAATGACTGGTGATTAGTGATAATATATTTTTAATTACAAGCCAGCTGCTACTTTTTGCTTACAAGAGCAGTCCGATACAGTGTTAATGTATACGATTTATGAAGTACTCATGTCGAGAACTTTACTAATGAACTAATTGAACGTTATTAAAATAATTCAGAATCGAGCGTTAAAGCGTTAAGTAATATGTGTGTTTTTTTTTACTGATTACGTGCTGTTTTTTTTTTAATTCGATCAATAATTTACAGCAATTTGTTTTTCATTTAAGTTCTCGTGTTTCTGTTTTGTTCTTGTCACTCGCTTCTTTTTTACTCGAGCCAAGAGGTATTGTCGCTTAACAAATGATTGACTAAAAGTAGTTTGTACTTCTTCTTTTGTCTTTCCGTTCTTTCCTTTAAAAATTATATTAATATGTAATAGTATTTTTTATTATTTTGTTTTTTTTAGTGGTAAGCGATTTACACTCGTAACAACAAACAGATAATCACCACGTAGAAAACATTCTCCATCTAACCAGAACAGATTCAAGCGGGCATATTACAACTTTGCGGTGACTACTTTTTTCTAGTACTTTTTCTGGTGGAATCTACAAAAGAACGATTTTTTTTACAACGACCCATGTTGGCAAGAAGAACATTAAAGAGAAGGGCTCTACATTGTTCTTCTTGCCAACATTACAGATACAACACAGATATCACGTCTTGTATTCATTTAGCGCTTGAAACTATTTTAATATAGTTGCTAAAAAAAAAATACCTGCACACATGTACAACCATATCTCGGCACTTTCCCTCTAGTAGCTAATTAGCATGCAATCGAATTCGAAGTTTCAAAGAGAGAACAAGACTGCCTGTCAATGACCTCAGAGTACACGGCGAGGTAGCTTAGATAACATCTTATCGCTACATATAAAAACCAAGTACTTACATACTCTTTTTAGCATCTCCTTAACCAGGTAAAGCTTTAAGTTTTACAACTTTTATCATTATAGTAATTATATTAGCACGCGTTTTAAAATATTTTCGAAACATAAAAAAAATGTTCAATGCATATTTTTGCAGATGACTGTTACCAAAATCAAAAAAGAAGAAGTGTTCCAAACTAGAGCATATACATATAGCAAAGATTATCCAAACATCTGACGATTAGATCTAAACACACCCCCGTCGGGTCTACCATGGACCCCAGGGGGTCCATCTGGACCAATTTGGGAATCACTGATTTATAGTATATTAATTTGTTACGTTATAGTAAATTTATTTGTTTGTTACTATTTATTATTTTTATATTATCATTTGATAATTGAGCTTTTTGTGCTTTACTCAATTTCTGTCAACGCCCCGGGTCGACTTGAAGGGAATGCCAAAAAGCATTTAGTTCACCATTCGTAATTCCTATTTATAAGCGGTTGTGATAAAGTATAAATAAGTTTTAATGATTAAAAAGGTGCGTAACAGTTGACGACTGTTGTTAATAAAACTCAATGAAAATAATTCTTGAAGTAAATTAATATAATTTTATTGAACAACCTTTAATACCAGCGATTCACGCGCTTTGACTTGGACTCCATCTCCCTCAAGAAGATCCCTGAAAACAAGAAATTGTTGAACGTTGAGTTGAAACCCTCGTAGCAAAAAATATCAAATTGGTTGGTCTTCTAAATCAATTAGAATTATCCTTTCTTAACGTTACTTTTTACGAGTTTTTTTAAATGATTTTATATATATCATAGAAGACAAAATATTTTTTTTTTTACAATGGATGTTAGAGCATGGACAACCATACATAAAATTAATTATTAATTTTTCATCTTTTATATTTTTACTTAAATAAATATCACATTGTTCGCTATAGAAGTTAATTTGGTAAATGGGCAGTTGTTCGCTAGTTTAGTTAAGACTCCACAAATCACACTTTGTACAGACATACAAATAGATCATGTATTATTTTGAAGTCATTACTGCTGCACAATATATTTACAACGTTAAATAGCTACTACGTGAGAGGTTGCCCTTTCTATCGCTCTCTCATTCTAACACATTACAAACAATTAATCCTTACCTTGAGCTCAGATGCCACTTATTTGCGGATCCAAAGGTAGAGTAACCATTAAGAGGATGCCTCTGAATATTTAACTAGAGGCCTCGAGTCGGTTAAGTACTATAAATTAATTTATTTCTGACGTTTGGATCGCCTCGTTCAAAATCCATGACTGGGGCGCAATAGACGTATGTGAATTGTGCATTTAAAATGGTGCTTGTTAGTTTCTAGATTTCTTTTAAACCTACTTCAAAAAAGGACGAGGTTTTCGATTCGACTGTATTTTTTATGTTATTGTTTATGTGTATTTTGTATTGTGTATTTTTTATGATATAGTTTTATGTATTACCTCATAACTTTTTACTGGGTGCACCGATTGTGATTATTCTTATTATATTTGAAAGCTCGTGCTTGTCATGTGCAATTGTAACGATTTGAGAAACAATTTTTAAGTTCTCCATAGTTATGCATATTTTTGTTGTAAACGGTATATCGCAAGGATTCCTCAGAAGGTTATGGTTTCCTCAGAAATTTCATTATGATTGCACTTTGTACCGCAAACATGTGCTTAAATCTAAGTAAGATTTATATGAAGCCGGTTAAAAAATTTAATTATGCTTGAGCAGCAACGACCAACGAAAACGGTATGAAATACTAATTTACGGTATTTGGTACGGAGAGTGACATAGTCTACTTTTTTGTCGGGAAAATTATAACGGACGGGGAATATGACATCAGTTCAATCAGATCTTATGCGAGTATAGCCACGGAAATTACTTTTTATATTGCTAAAGGAAATCAAAAAATATTTTTGAGAATAAATTATAGCTAAGAAAATTAATGGGGAACCTATTAAAACATTAAAAATATAGCTTGATGAAAACATCTCACGACTCGATTCTTTAATTTTTCAGTATAAATAGTTTCTCACAACTTTCAGATCAATACTGTAAAGCCAAAACTCATAACGAAAACTAGACTTCGATGACTGCGAAATCTCATCATGAAATTTACTTATTTTCAAATCTAACCATTGGAAACGATAATCATGTAAACACAGGTACTGTGGTTTAGTTTTGGTTGAATGAGGGAATACTAGGTAATGTTAAATTTTCTCCAAATATACAAAGAATACACAAAATTATATTCACCCTATATTCTTCGTCGAATGGACGCTGCTAACGATAACTTCTAACTGCCCTGTGACATTTTCAAAGTAGGTCAAGTCTAAATTGTAAATCTCATCTCTTAAATTAATAACCGCTACATAGATTTCGCCGTCATGCCACCTAGAAATAAAAGCAATTTTATTTTGTTTATGTCTTAGAAATGTGAAAAACATACAATTTAAGTAAAATAATAAACCTCAATACATTATTGAATAGAATTGATTTATTAACATTTTTTGCGTACTTTTTTATACATCTAATAATTACGGTCAGCATTGTAGAAACATCGATTATTAAATTTATTAATTTTTTATATAAATTTTATATTTTTTGTTTATTTTTTTTAATTTTGGACGATATTAATAATCAATCTGTAATCTTAAAAAACTAGTTGCACCTATATTTGAACTTAGTACTATTCTGTCACTCTTGCTGCTTTTATTTTTAAATTTTGTGATCTTTGCGACAATGAACGATCTTTCGGATCAACATTATTATTTCAGATATAATTCTAATCCCTTAAGATATTTTAAGACATTTAAAAACAAATGCCAAACTGTCCACCATAACATGTACAGTCTCTGCCTATCATTGAGATAACGCACTCTTAGGATTAAACTGCTGTTGATATGTTATTGCAGTTGAAAGGCAGTTTTATCTCGTCTATGTGATCCAAAAAATCTAAAAACATGCTTAAACGTTTATTAATATATACTATACACAATAGTTACTACTATAACAAATTCAACAGCGTGTATTTTCGGTTTGTTAGTTTAACCTTTTTTTCACGCAGCACCATTATTGTAACAGCATGCATTATCCGTAAAATAAAATAATACTGTGTGATAAAAAAAACCCGCCCTCACGTGAAAATTCAAATAAGCCGGCCAACAGCTTAGCAACTGCTAGAACGAAGACATCAATAAAATAACATAAAAAGACAAACGATTGTTAACAAACCTTCTAAATGCAAAGACGTCTGTATTAAATGCAACTGATTCATATCTGCCATGTCTGAAAGCAGATTCTGTTCGTAATTTGGCCAATGCCTTGTAAACATTGATGTGACTTCTCTCTGTAGTTTGCTGTATCGCTACATTAAGGGTTTCGTAACCATCAGCTACTGGTAACCACGTCTTGTCAGCGCTCGAGAACCCTTAAAAATAAAAAATATATGAGATATAAAATAGTGACTAAGAGTTGGGGTCAACGTTTTAATTTATGCCCCATTTTTATTACCACCAACCTGCATTTTTTTCAGCATTCCACTGAAAAGGTGTGCGCTCGGGATCCCTTGAGGCAGTCCAGTAATTAATTGGATCATCTGTATTACAACCACTGGGATCAACCGTGTCTTCCCAACTAATATATCCATCAACCATACCTATTTCTTCACCCTACCGAGAGTTTTTCTTTATTCATTGTATTTTATCTTTGCTTTTATATTACTATATTTATAACTTACCATGTAAGTAACTGCTATACCTGGTAATAATAGCACTATCATATTTATACCATCAACCAGTTCGGGGCTGAACCTTGAAGCAATTCTACTGTTATCATGATTCCCAGCCTAAAATTAACGAAAAATATTTTATTCTCTTGCAAAAAACTTCGTAAGAAAATCTCTAAGTAAACTAGATATTTACCACCCAATTGGCTAACTTGTCTATAGGCTTGAATGTCAGGAATTTATCGAGAGCATATTTGATTTCTGTTGCAGTTGAGGCTCCATTGACATCAGATATAAGAACAAAATTAAAAGGCATTTGAGCACCTTCGCGTTCCCCATCACCGAAATATCGCATAGTGATCTGTGGACTTGCATAGGCCTCTGTCATCATAACTCGAACAAGCCCGTCTTTTTCTTTAAATTCCTCGAAAACCTCCCGCCATTCATAAACCATGTCAAAAGTTTCGTCTTGATCTATTGTGTATATGTGATCTAAATAATCATAACTCTCAGGATCATCAGCTTTCTTGCCAGATAATGGTTCATCGGGATATTTACCACCAAACTCTTCTTTATCTACTTCGAATAAATGCGATATAGCATCTACTCTGAAACCAGCTACACCCTTATCCAACCAATATCTAAGGACGTTTTTCATTTCTTGCACTACATCCGGATTACGATAGTTAAAGTCTGGTTGCCCAATAACAAACTGATGTAAATAGTATTTTCCAACCTCTTCGCGATATTCCCAAGCACTTTTTCTGAATACACTGTTCTAAAATTCAGCATAACAATATGTTATGTCAGTGGCGGTACTACCATACAAGCCCAAAAG
>DWHO01003708.1:0-11737 GCA_018247575.1 Eurytides lysithous rurik | reverse complement strand
CCCCCCCCCCCCCCCCCCCCCCCCCCCCCTTTGAAAGAGGGATGGATGAGTGAGCGGAAGGATGAAACGCGGAAGCAAAATCATTTCCACTTTACGCCGATTATCTGTGAGGTCGTGGTACTTATCCGGTTTGATCCGGCCTATTCAGCAGCGGGAACAGCTGCGTGGCTCTACCACCGTAAGAGTGAACCGTAATGCATGAAAATCTTTAGATAATCTTTTATTGAAACCCTTAATTCAGGTTCGTCCGATAGACCTAAAACTTGAATTAGATCTCCAGCGTGAACATATTAATGGTATTAAGTGGATTAAAGTGGGCTTAAGCGATAAAACTCCTGTTTATAGAGTCCACCTTTGATGCTTTGTCAGTTATTCCTAAGTTCAGAGATATGACATCCTAAGGTTCTGAGAGATGAACGTTGCGCAGGGCCAGGCAGGTACTGTATGGCTTTTTCACCAGGCGCACGATTTACTCGATTTCGTTTTCTACGCCCGTCGCCAGATGGCGTTGCTGTTAATATTGATTTTGAATTATTTTTACACCATCGCAAAGGGAGTCATCGTCAAGGCGCTGTCGCGTTTACCTCACCACCGCAACCGCCCCAGCGTGGAGATAGACGGTGTGCTATACACCGTGCGGTCGACGAAAAGCGGGCCGGCGTTTATGCTCATCATCGAGGACGAGAAGGGATTCAAGTTGGACGTGGACGTGGTCCCCGCGCTCATATTCCCCGAGTCCAGGTGGCCGGTAGAAGGTTGCAAGGCGATACCGCGCGGCTGCCAAGCGGGTACCTGGATAGTGGTCTCCAAGCAGAACAAGCACGGCAGCAACGTCCACGACGCCAGCCGCTCATGGCGTATCGGCCTTCAGGAACAAGAGAGGAAGATGATGCACAATTCGCAGCATCTTCGCATCACTATTAAGTTGGTATGTATTCATTTTTTGTAGGTTGTAAGTAGTAGTACATATCCGGTTAAGTCATAGTTTAGACTCTCACTTCACTGCGGCCATCGCAGAACGCGAAAAGAAGGAAAAAGTGTTGGGCAACCAATACTATGGTCTCCCGGTTGACAGCTGTTCAGAGAGAATAATAGGGAATAAAGAGGCTACGGCTGATATCAGGATCGGAGGATGAAGGCAACAGCTCCAGAGTGCGGGTGTTCTTAATGTACGTGGTGTGGTTTCGCAGTGCTCGACTACTGCTTGTCCAAAAATTCTCGGAATAGAAAAAAGGGGTGAAATAAAACATGTTACTATTTTTTTTTTCATATTAAACACAATAAGTTAGGATTGCTATTATACAAATTTAGTAAGGAAATTCTAAATTACGAATAAGCTAATTTTAAGAAACCCTAAAAATAGGAGTTTCTCAATTCTCTGTTCCTTATGTTATCAAACCCACAGCCAGCGCTAAGCCAAGAGTTTGGCAGCCGTGAAAACTGCCAATCGTCAACCGTTTCCGACGTTTCGTTTCCAGCTGAAGAAGCTGCGAGACGCGCGGGGCATGACGAAAATCGCCAGCTACTACATAAAGACCCTGTTCCTGTGGGAGGTTGAACAGAACAACGATCCCGGCTTCTGGAGCAAGAATGACCTAGCCACCCTGTTTAAACATATGCTGACCAAGTTCCACGCGGCGCTGAAAGCTGGTAGGATAAGCTACTTTTGGAACAAGCGCTTCAATCTCCTCGGCCATGTCGGCCCCCAAGTGCTGAACAGCTATGCCCGCGATGTTAACAATCTTTTGTGCAAGCTCGAAGAATATTGTGGCCACGAGGGCGTGGCCAAGTATCTGCTGACCAACCAGGAGTACCAGGAGTACCAAACGGTTATACGAAACTCGTGCAAATTAAAACTCTAGGTGGAGTGGAAATGGATGAAAAAATTGTTAGTTTTATAATTATTTTTTTTAACGTGATTAGGAGGCAAACGAGCAAGCGGCTCGCCAGATGGTAAGCGGATGTCGCCCGTGGACATCTGCAGCATCAAGGGACTTGCAAATGCGTTGCCGGCCTTTAAGGAGGGTATATATGTAGCGGATGTACATTAGTTTGCTGGAATTGGTGAAGAAAAGAAACTTGTTGATCTTCTGAAGAAAGATATTTATTCGGTTTCTTCCGGTGGAGTGATTCTGAGAGATCGAAGTGGTAACTGATTTACGATCTAAAACATCGGTGTATATATACGATAAAGAGAGGTGGAAGGGGACGTACAATGTAAACAATATTCTTAACTAAACGAATACTTTGCTTAAGTAAACATTACAATTCCATAAGAAATGGTGAGAAACCACTCTAAGTTTTTAACTCATAGAGTTATTCCTTAAATAAACATTGCAAAATTCGTGAGATTAAAGGTTGATTTACTAAGGGAGCTATTTATTACTTGTTTAAATAAACACAACTGTTATTAACCCAAAAGTGCAGTCACTCCGATTGACTGCTCGATCGCCAAAAAACCAGTGCTTTGAGTTGGAAAACTAAACATAAGTGCGCAAATGTTTCTTTACTTCCGTGCGCGGCAAACAGACTAATTTACTCATAAGCGCGCCAAACTTTTAGCGCGAAGTAATTGCGCGCTTAACCGCTGACTAATCAGGCGCGACCCCGTCAGCCAATCAGAGCGCCGCGTTACTCCCTTAACTTTTTTATTTTTAAATGGCCAGCATTATAAAATTATAACAAAAAGTATTAAATATAAATCAAAATAACTAAAAATAGAATAAATTAATAAAATAACAAAAAAATTTAAATATAAATAATTACGTTGCCAACAACAACGATGCTCATAAGAAATGAGAAAAAACAACGATTTTGGTACTTTGATAAATAAACACAAGTTAAGAACAGTCACACTTACAAAATAAAAATAACATTCGGTATTATTTATGGTGACGAATATTAAGAGCATTGTATAATTATTTGACCTTATACCTATCTTAGAAATTGATCGTAGAGTTAAAGAAAAACTTAATCAATGTAGAAATAATCCTCGTTATTTCTTACGTTGATGAGTCGTCCAGCACAATGCTATTTAGCTGATCCTGTATCGTATGAGCAATATTATATTCACGCAAGGGCTATACAGGGATGCGCACACGGTGTGCAAATCTGAACCCAACTGAAGCCAATTATCATAAAAAACACACTTGGCGTTGATATAGTTAAGATTTTTCTTATGAAGTAGGTGGGCAAACAAACAAGGAACACCTTATCGCAAGCAATAACCGCTACCCATGGATATCAACGACGTTGAACGTTCTGTTATGAACAAATAATGTAAGTAACAAATGCAACATAAGCATTTCCATTTATAATAAAAGCGGTTTACTTGTATTATGTAGGGCAGTTGGCAATAAGTCGTCAAAGTGTATTGTTTGTTGTCCACAATAATTAAATTAAATTATATTTTTCAGGACATTTGGTGTTCTTTTTTTTAAGTCTCGCAGGAGAGCCGTCCTAACAGTTCGCAAAGGCGTTACTATCCTTATATGTGGGAATTTTAAGAAAATAAAGACAGGAAAGAGAATGAAGAGTAGAGAAACTGGAGGGAGGGGCGGGACTTCAGACCGATTTTCTTTGAGGTCATGGTACCCATCCAGTTGGAGTCGGTCAATTCATCATCAGTGGGAGCTGCTTCGTAGCTCTCACTGATGATGATGAATTGACCGACTCTTCGTAACTCCAAAAAAAGGTCAGGAAATAAAAATCTACATTTGTGCACACATTATATTTGGACTTCTACATGATTAGTTTTAATCTACTATTCTCAAGCGTTGCGTTTCCTTCCTACTTCTTAACTGTTCTTTCCCCTGTTACTGCTCCATTTTTCTACTAGGAAGATGTCGCTATCTGACTGCCATGTCACTTCTTTATTTTATTGATTATTTAATCCTACGTACACTTAAAAAAGGTATCAAAGTCTTTATTAGAATAGATGATAAACGTTTGTTAAATATCTAAACGTTACTTGATAAATAGTACATCTAAGCTCACTTCCAAACTGTCATAGGTTCCAACTTGTTAAGAAACAGCGTTTTGTTGTCGTATTCTTTTGCCCTTTGAAAAGTATTCAAAATAATAACTAGCTTGAATATATTAAAAGATCCTTACTGGTATATACGTATATACCAGTAAGGATCTTTTAATATATTTTAATACAGAACCTATGACTATACTACGTAGTATAGTCATACGTTCTGTGATATAATTATCATCTCTCTCTTATCATGGTAATATTGCTGCATGGCTTATGTAATAATAGATTTGACTGTATGGAAATCACTAATAAGATGCTGTACATTGTACCAAGAACTTCCGTGTGGCGAGAGGCTCGACCACCGCGGTTGTTCTACACTACTAAGTGTAGAACAGTAGCAGGGCGGCGAGCACCGCTTCGAAGATTATTGGAGCTGTACAATTTAACATTTACAAATTGTGATCTATTTTCGCTGTCACAGCAGCAATTTAAATAAATGGCAACGGAAATACTAAACTCTTAATGTTGTAATTATAATTTCTTTAACTGTAATTCATACAAATCAAATCAAATTACATTGGTGTTGGTTGTATGTTTAGTTACAACAAGGTTAATGTGTTTTTTACTGTAACTTTTAATGTACAACTGTTTTTTGTCCCAATAAAAAAAAAAAAATGAAATCTGTTGAATTTATAGTGGTCCCAGAATGTCTTTGTTAATGGTTTTTAAAAATTAAAATTTCCATTATTTCCAACCGAAAATAATTTAAAATAGCAGCAGTGCAGTTCTCGCCGTGCATCGGTGCGGTTACGCCGTACCTACGTACTAAGTCAGATTTTCAGATTACTAAAAAATTTAAATATAATCAAGAGATTCGTTAATCGGCCCATCAAACTAAATAATCGAAAAAAAGATCTAAAAAAAAGGACAAGATTCCAATCCAAAGAAATCCCATACGTAAGCAGAAACCGTTGGCCCTTCAGATGGAGTCGAGCGGCTCCACGGTGAAATAGGTATTAAATTAAGCCTTCAAGGTTATTAAACAAAACCAGGACACAGGACTGATGCCCATTTAATGGACCTGAGACAGCAGATATCTCGCGTCTTGTTGAAGCGGTTTTCAGGAGATGGCCTTGAAATTATTTTTTTTTTATTATTAAAAGTTTATCATGAAGGAGAGTAATAATAAAAAAAATGTTAAAGTGTGCGTCCAGAAATGTGAAAAAGCGAGCAGCATCATTCCACGTGTCCAGCGAGGTCATTTTCCGTCGCCATTCATAGTTTAATTAGTCCCAAATTCGGGCTTCCCTGAAGTATATTTTGGTAAGAAAGGGGTAAAAAGGAATGTATCTAAATGAATCAAAATGCAGCCCTTACAAACACTCGAGGAACCTCTTCTTCTTACCATGTTTAATAACAGACACTAGATATTTCAGCAAGATTCTTTTCTAGTTCATAGAGTGAAAAGAGCTCAAAACTACCTGGCGGCACGTCTTCTATCGACACAGACTGGCCTTGGATGGATTATAAAATATGACAACAGAGAAAAAGGCCTGTTTTAAGCTTCATACTGATTCAAAAGTCACTCCAGTCATCCTGGATCGAAGCAGCCGCCCATATTGATACGGGCCTCGTACTTGCTTTAGACGAATGGCCGCGCAGGTTGAAGGTTTGTGTTCAAAATCGGCGTGGTCATTTTGAATAAGCCTGATTAGCATAAGAATATTTATTCAGTAAATTCCTTTTGGTATATAAGTGGTTATTGTCAAAACATGAGACATGCGTCAATTATTTCGATACAAACATATGACAGAACTTACGACTCGACTAGGTATTATTATTAATATTTTTCTCGAGTTTTTCTTTTCGTTGATGCTCAAAGGATCACTCGTTTAATTTGAATTTATATGGACTTTTATTATTGTTCATTATATTTTTTAACTTTTAATAACTCACAATAATTCACCTTGTTGCCAATAGTACAAACGAACTTACGCTAAGAATATACTTTATTACGTACTTTAGGTCAACCGGAAGCGTGTATTTCATTATAAATTCAGTTTCCACGGCCTGCGTTTTTTTAACCGTTAACTTATTTTTTCATCCGGAACGATAAGACAATAATTGCTGAATCCGCTGTAAAAAAACACCTAGATATAAAAGACGTAACGTTTTACTTTGCGTTGCAGTTGATTTGTGACATCAATTTGTGCTCCTCTTCCAATTGCATTATAGCAGGATGTTTTATTGTTTAACTATTATATTATTGGTTACGTTCACCGTAAAGTGTGCTGTGCATGACGCAAGTTGCCCGACGATCAATCCGCGAGAGTTAGATTTGAAAGAAGTAAGTCGATTTTTAATTCTTTTCCCGTTATCGCAATATTAGATAGTCTAGCAATTGTCATTAAAAAGGTAGATTAGTTTTTAATTAAAAATAGACATAAGCAAATTTTGATTTATGAAGGCATACCTGTTCTATTACATGATTTTTATTCAATATTTCATATTGGATAAAACAATTTTAGGTCGTAGTTTTAAATAAATTTTAATAACATTTTGTGATCTTTGTTAAGGTTAATAAAAAAAATATCTCCCATATAACACTATATATATCTCCCATATACAATAAAACTAATTAATTAAATTCAGTTAATTATTTAATTAATATTTGAAAAAAAGAAACTGTATTAACATCAGCTGTAATCAACATGAGTTTATAAAAAAATGTTTTTGAACTTGAGTGAATGAATAAAAAGTTAAAATACTTTTTATTCATCATATTACGCTATTTATTTATATGTTATTATTTATATATACTTATATTATTAACGACCGAAATTTTGAACAAAATATGTCATATACTTACATATTTTGTTCAAAATTACGGAGAGTGTGAGCTTATAGTAGAAATTGAAAACATAATCAGTAGAAAAAGTTATATGCACCTGGAATATGGCACTATTTTCTTTTCCGACCTTCTGATTTGTTAAAAAATGTGAGAACGTGACAAAAAACGCATGATGAGGCTTCGGAAATTCAAATGAGATGCGTGAAATTTAAATTTATGTGTATGAAAACGATTTCTATAAAAAACCTTTTTGCGACTAATTTGAGCTATATTGTTTTTTTCTAATATACAGATACAGTTGATGAATATATAATTAATTTTTTGTAATTTAATAATGACAGAAATTACAGTTTGAATGATTAGATGAAATTAAAGCATTATGATATTAATTTTTAGCATATCTGCCAGCATAGAAATATAAATAAAATAGTATATAGGGTTCACACAAGTGAATAAAGATAACGAATAGTAAAACCTGTCTTACTGGTGATGATACTTTAGAAAACATGTATCAGGAAGAAGAAGTCCTTCCTAATTTTACTGGTTTACTTCCGAAACTTGTTTCATTGTTTTAGGGCGAGCTCCGTTTTGCTTTCCAAATCTGGTACATCAAGCAGTGTGATGATAATTTGTCTAGTAAACTCCAAGAGAGGAATATTCTTACCAACATACGTTACAAGTTCCAAAGAATTGTAAAGACTTATTGAGACAAAATCGAAACAAAGTTCCATTTCTTTGATCTAATTCTAATTCGACATAATAAAGACCTCTTAGTTTGTCGAAAAGTTCAACTCTTCGCATGCTTTTATTGCATAACTTTAGAATTCAGTTGTAGTTAGTTGTAGTATATTTCCTTGTTTTTGTTCCATTCTTCTCTACTTTAAACATTGGTTCTCCTTTCAATTGAAGATTCATTATTTAATTGAAAAAGTAAGGAATGATATCTGATATAGCCTGGTACCGTCAAAAGTTCTTAAAGATATGAAAAAGTTAAAAATAGTCAATAATAAAAATATATACACAATTTTATAGACATTAAAGATACTGTTTTACTTACCATCGTATGTTTTATCATACGCAAGAAGAAAACACTTCATAAACTGATACATTCGAAATCTTATTTTGTTAAATCTATTTCAGAGCCAAAAGGCATCCCCAATAAATTAAGAAAATACTCAATAGCCTAAGTTAATTTATCCTAAAAAAAGAAGTTAAAACTCACCAAAGATCAACAAAGAAGCACGATCTTAAAATCAGTGGAGAATTAGATGTAAATACTTTTATCTAAGGTTAATGTAACATTTAACTTTGTAAACTACTATTCTAAAGATGTACAAATAGATCAGAAAAGAAGAATCATTCATTAATTTTAAAATAATATTTTTTCGAACTCGAGTAAGCCGTATAATAAAACTTACGCTTGGCACGACTGGGTTCTTGGTGATTTTCAAGTATATTTCATTGTAATTGAAGCCACTCAAGAGTAAAAACCTTGAACACTTTTTTAAATCACGGATTTTACCTTGTCGTTATGTAGCTTGAGATATTATCAATTTAGTTCATTTTAAATTACGCGGCACGAGGGGTTCAATAATTAACGAGAAAGACGATAAACTCTTTAGAAAGGAAATAAAAGAATGCTGGCAGGCATAGTCCATTTAATTGTTATATAAAAAAATATTTTGGCATTTGTTTTTTTTTTTAATTAAGAACATTTATTTCGTCGAAAAAAAAATTAATATCTGTGCTTGAAAAATTAAAAAACACTGCAAATATAAAATAACCTGCTGCTAATTTATATTAGAAATATTAGGGGTTCACGCTCCTCTTTATCTTATGGTTGCACGGTAGTGTGCTGAGTTCAGAAGACAAAGAACGAGCACCAAAACCCACGCTCAGGGCGGCCGAACACAGCAGTAACCGAACAAGTGATATAAAAATCGAGAAAATAATTTTAACGGACCATAGTGTTACTGTTCGTTTTATAGCCGAGGAAGTTAAGATTTAGACAGGATTGTCCATGAAATTATGCACGACCATTTTGGGCATGAAAAAGGTATCACCACGCTAGGAGCCCAGAATTCTTAACTGCGGATTTCACAAAGCTATTTGATTAATTTTTGTCTCGTTTTATATCTATGGACGAAACGTGGCTTCATTATTACGACCTAAAAATTTAACGACAGTCCGTGACTTGGAAAAGGCCGTCATCTCCGCCTTCGAAGAAATTTAACGCAATCCCGTCCGCCGATAAGAGCCCATGGGCTCTTTTCTGAGATAGCCAAGGGGCAGTTATGATCGAATGCCTCGATCATAGAGCCACTATTATAGGCAATTTATATGCAGAACAAATAAAACAATTGCGTGATGTTATACGCGAGGAAAGTCGACACAAACTTTCCAAAGGTGTTTCGCCAAAATAAAGCCCCGCGCATGAGTCAGTGTGAAGATGCTGATTTTAAATCGATGGAGCATCTGCCATACTCACCAGACTTCTTTAGCGAGGTATATCTTTTTTTGCACTTAAAAGTAGATATACCTCGTGAGTAGGTATACCTCTGTGGGGTGGCCTATGCCAGAAATTTGAAGATGATGACGACATGATCGCCGCAGTACAGGTCTTTTAGGGGTCAAGAAGAAATGTTTTTTAAAAAGGAAATTTTATGTTTAGAGAAACGATATAATAGGTGTGTATACATTTCAATAAAGTCACCTTAAGAGTATTCTTAAGATGACTTTATTGAAAAATAAAGTAAAATAAGTTAAAAGAAATTTGCGTCCTTATCATCTGATTACTTATTGAAGACCCCTCGTATGTCTATTATTAGGAATACGAATTTACGTTTTTCAAATAATTGTAAATATTAGTGAAATCATTAAAACTTTTCTATTTCGCTTCAAATTACTAGAAGGAAGTTTTACTACTTGACGTTAGATTCATTCGTATGATGAATGAGAACTTTCGTAAACTGCGCCAAATATAAGCCAGTTAAATATTGGCGTTAATAAAATATTTTTTTATAGTTTTATCAATTATATGCTTCAGTGTAAAAGTTACTATGTAGATTTCACATCTGAATTTTGTACCCGCAAGATTTTGATTTCCAAATCTTTTAGCCCATCTCCATGTGTGCTCTTAGAAAGCCTTAACGAGAGGTGACCACATTTCTAAAAATCTGCCTGTCCAACAGCTTGATGGCAAGTGGTACGTGGCAGCTGTGGCCACCGAGTTGCAGATTCAGGGCGATTGTGCCATGGTGCTGTTCAATCACAAGAACGACAATACCACGGACGTTTCAATCAGTTGGATATCCAACAACACATTCAGTTTTTACAACGGCTCCGTTGAACTGACGGTGGACAGTAACAGTACAGGCGATTTATTAATGGTGACCTACACAGGTAATTTCATTGCATCATAACTGATTTTTTACGGTGGTAGAGCCTTGTAGCTGTTCCCGCTGCTGAATGGCTCGAACCGGATAAGTATCACGACCTCACAGAAAATCGGCGTAAAGTGGAAGTGTTTCGCGCTTCGTCCGTTCTCCTTCCGTGTTTCGTCCGGTGAGTGAGGTGGCCGTGGCCCTTCCTCTTTCCTCCCGCTCCCTCTTCCCCTCCATACTTCCCTGTTTCCTGTTCCCCTCCACTCCTTTCCGCTTTTGTCCTCTTTCGCCCATCCCTACCACAATTCCTCCTTAAAGGCTGGCAACACATTTGCAAATTCTGTTGCAAATATCCATCGGCGACGGTAACCGCTTAACATTAGGTGACCCATTTGCTCGTTTATCAGCCTACTCCATAAAAAAATGTAGTCGTCTTTGATTCCTTAAAACTTACTAACAGGCCACATTTGAAATGATGTTGTATTAACTTAACGGCGACGCGAACGGCAAACCAAAAAATATTGAGAGATTTTATTACAATGTTATAAACTCGTTAACACTAATAAAGATAGAAAACTGTCGAAATGCATTTAAATAATTTACAAAAGATCGAGAAGAAGGTATGAAGATAAATTTTATCGAATTTAAAATTTAAAATCAGAACAAGATTTTTTGTAACATAAAATTAAAATTAGAAATGTCGTGAAACTGGTTTATTGTTATTTTAAACTTTTGAAAAGAACATTTAGTATCCACCTATGAATAGACGAATTAGATTTCTAGCGCTAATGGTGCTTGAATTTTGGTATGTAATTGACTTGATCAAACATGTGGTGTGTATTCACTTGTGATTGTTGTTATAAGTAAATGGATTTAATTCTTAATTGGTTATAATTGCTACTAATATAATCTTTTTTCTACACAATAATTGTAATGTTGCAGATCAGAAAACCGAAACCTACTTTTTATTGGACGTGGACTACGAGCACTATGCAGTAATATTCGCTTGCTATGACAATTTGGATGGCATGAGCAGCACTTGTAAGTGGTCTTTTGTAAAATGTAGATTAAACTAAAACATGAATTAGCCTACAAACTCAATAGAAACTGTAGTACGATACGAGCTTCAATAAAAGTGGTACGGTGGTAGAACCACAGCAGCTTCCGCTGATGCTGAAAGGGCCGGCTCGAATCGGATAAGTACCAATTCGATCGACCACACAGAAATTTGACGTGAAGCGGAAGCGTTTCACGTTTCGTCCAGTGAGTGAGGTGGTAGGTGGTTTACGCCTCCCTCGTCTTTCCTTTTCCAGCCTCCTCCTTCCTTTTCTATCCGCCCCTTTCTTTTCATACCTCGCCCTTCCTGCCTTTCTGTTCAAAAACGTTCCTTCCAACTTAAAGGCCCTTATGGTTCGATGTTGCAAATTTCCATGTGAAATGGTCATTGCTCTAAAGAGGCGTCGTACAGTAACGTAGGAATCGTTGTTTTTGTAAAATTGTTTTACGCAAAAAGCACGCTGTTGT
>DWHO01003707.1:0-11737 GCA_018247575.1 Eurytides lysithous rurik | reverse complement strand
CAATCGGGTGATCAGCCCGTAATGCCCTAATCGAACTAAGAAACAACAACACAAAGTCATTGCCCTCCGCGGGATTCCAACCCACGATCCGTTTTGTAAAGCGCGGGCCTATACCACCACCGGGCCACGGAAGCAGTGGATATATATATAACTTGAGATGTACCTTACTTTGTAGGCGATGGCTATCAATTGGAATATAACTTCCTCCAACAAAACAAGAAATAAATGATAATCAAATACTAATCGTCTTACGTAAAATATTATCCTTAGGGCATTTTCTGCATACGATTCTGTTGGAAAATATTTGGCATTTCCGCGTCACGCATGTGCTGCCATCTGCAGACACTGTTTCTGTCATATTACAAGGTGTGCAACGGCCGGACTTTGTCAGAACACTGTGACTTTCGCACGCACAAGACGCGCCTGAAAAAATCAGTTAATGAATTGAATCAAAAACATGAAATTTTTTGCATTTGCAGATTATTAAATAAAATAACGAATAATAACAAAATAACGAATAATGATTCGCAATTACAATATAATACGATAATCAAGTAGGACAATAACAATAGAGCTGCGAAAAGTATCTTATTTTTCTTTATTTAAGTAACAGGAATTTGAGTGAAAATTATTAACAGCCACACTCAAAAATATCAGTTAAAGCGAATTATAAATTCGTATACCTCTTCTTAGTTACAGCTTTAATTTAATACTATACTTTGAGGATGTATTTAATAACATTAATACCTAGTCTACTTACCATTATAAGACGTTATCATAGAAGCATTAGCCGGACATGGCCGACAGTTTAAACTGCTTGCATCGAAAATCTCTACATTTGAGCAATTAGGTAATTTTAAACTTTTTGTCATACAAGATAATTTTATACAAAAATAAAAAGTTAACCATTTATAACCAGGGTTCATATTTTATCAAAACAATTCATAGAAGACACTATTTAGAAATAATTTTAAAAACAGTAATCGTCTTAAAGCTTAGTTACGATACAAAGTAGTTTGTGTACGTGATAGTTTATGTTGCCTAGAAACGAGAACTTACTCCGTCTTAGTTTGTACATTTCGCTCCAACTTATCTACATTTACTGTCTGTGTAATTGTTTTTCTTAGATACTCCAGCCATATTTTATATCACAGCTTGTTTTTTTTTCTACTGATGCAACTACTTCCCAAAATAACATTTTTCAATGAAATTAGTGTTTCCGTCATTGTATTTATAAATATTGCTATTTGAAAAAAAAAAAGAAAATAACGATCGCCAATTTTTGTCACTTAAATGCTAACATCAAAAAAACAATTTTATCGATTTTTAAATGTAGCTGGCATATAAGTAGAATATTCCTATTTGAAAAAATCGTTCTAAATAGAAACTTTGAAACAAGTTAAAGAAATATATATTTATTTTGGTAAAAGTTTTGCTAAGTGATTAGCTACTATAACCTTTTTATAAAAAAATATTTTCTTTTAGTAAATGTTTAAGAAGGAATAGATCACTGAATAATTTTTATATCTAAATTATTTTTATTACATGTAATACTTACTGCTATCATTGAAAACGGCACCAAAAATTGTTTTGGTGAATAACAAAACAAACGTCAATTAGAGTTGCATGAATACACGCTGCATATGGAGAATTCTCCGCTAGCCGGCTGCGCATAGTGCACCGGGTCGGCTGCGAGATTGTTTTTACGGTAGAAAGTGTCACGAAGTATAGCGCAACGTCCTCGATTTACGTCCCGGGGCGGTACACGGGCTTGCTTCTGTTGCCACCCATATTCCTGATTAGTCGTCGCGCGAAAATTGAATCTATTGAACATTATTATCTATAGGTTACTCTTAAAAGAAAACTATGCATTATGTCACATTACATACATATAATCTTTCGAGTAATAAATAATTTTACATATCAAATGTACAATAAATAAATTACTTTAATAATTTATAAAATAATGTTATTTATATACATATATATATATTGATTGGTAATAAGCAGTAATAAATTGGCTGTATTTGACTTGGGTGCTTTAAAAAGCAACGTAATTTAAAAAAAAAAGAGCTCTCCGGCTGAGTTTCTTAAAGCTTGTTCTCCTCAGAACTAAAGCATTTATTTTGAAGAAGTAGTATAATCATAAGACGTCAAAAACTGATTGTAAACCAATCCAATTTTGAATAAAGAAGTTTGGCATTGACTTATGTACAAATAATTGCCAAGATGACCCTTTAGGATTCCCTAAAGGGAAGGAAGGAAGGAGTAAATCCTAAAATTATTTAACGATTACTGCCACTCACTTTTCCTCTGGAGATTTCATATTTCTTGCCTTCAAATAATTAAAAGTAGCTCCCTTTTCAGTGCTTTCATATAACAAATCTAGGATTTTCGGTTCAACTGGTTTCATGAGATGATGGGTTTCCATTGGAATAAAACCGTGCGGAGGAACGAGCTGAGGCTTTTTTCTAGGGCTTTTCAATATCTATAGATATAAACGTAAGTAAGTGTAGAAATCAACATATAATTTTTCAAATATTTCTTAATCAATTTCAAGATATACTCTAAATTATTAAAAGAGCAAAAATATATGAAAAATTGCGTCTAAAATAAATGTGGTTAATTTACCAAAGACCTTCAAAGGTCAAATTCTACATAACTGAAAATAGGTAAGCAATACATTATTACTCTAAAAGGAACTTTTCAGTACTTTTGACAATATCTTTTATATATACATATAACTCCAATTCTTTAGAACAATTACATATGATTAAGATAAAAACCCGTACCCTTACCGCCAGAATTATATATTGTCTTATAAATAACTTATTAAATATATAAACTATATATTACTTTCTTCAATAAATAAGTTTTATAGTTAATATATAAAACTTATTTATTGAAGAAAGTAGTAAATAGAATTTACTACTTTCCTAAACAACTAATATAATACCTTTAAAAGATCTTTAGCGAGAGCTATTGAAGCATCTATTTCTCGAGCTTGTTTCTTCTTAGCCGCTTCGAGAACATTTATCAGATTCTCACCGTACCAGTTTCTGATTCGTCTCTCCGTTCTGCCTAAAGCATCAGTGTAGAAAGCCTCTGTAGTCATTATAAGTTTATTATTTCTACTCACGCATAATTTAGAAGGTTTAAATGATATTGACGTGTGTCACTTTATTTTTTTATTCTCTTCTGTAGGAATGTGCAGTGCCATATAGGTACTATATTCGTTATTAAAGGTACTTTGTTCATTTAGTTTTCTTTTCTTTCGTGAAAGTCCTTTCGAAGAGTTTTTTTTAATTCTATACTTTCGTATGCTTAATAAAAGTGTTATGTTAAACAGACAAAGAAGTTTTAGATCATCGTCAATGACCGTCGAGAAGTTTGTATTGACACAAAATTTGTTATAAATTATATTTCATCATATCCATCATATCTAATTCCTTTCCTTGCAAGTATTAAAATCGCTTATATTTTGTATATAATATTTTGTTATGACTTTCGTTTAGCGGTAGCTTAAGGGGTATCTAACTCAAGAACTCTACATATAAGTGGCGTCAATATCCATATTGAGTAAGAAATAAAAACCTTTTCATTTTTAAGTCAATATCATTTATAACAATTTTAACACTATTTCTAACATATTAAAATTGATCCTTCAATCGTTTATTCACAATAATTCCAAATGTAGGTTCGCAGAGAAAAAAAAATAAAAATAAAGTTTCAAAAACATTGCATAAACCATATGCTTCGCGCCAAAAATGTTGCAAGTAAATACGAACACATCTCTGTATGTTGTGAAACCCGATTTTACAATATGCTTTCTGTGATTGTTTTGTCAGTTCAATCCCACATATGGGATTGGGATTATAAGGTAAAAATTAATAACATTTTTTTAAATCATTAACGAATCTCGCATAGACATCTCATCAGATTTTTTACAGAACAGTACCTCTTTTTGTTTTTTAAAATCAGATTGTTTCTAGATGTATTGGTTTAAATAACCGCATTATAATCTCAAAAATTTATAACATTTTATATATTGTTCCCTGACTTTCCTAACTTTTTTTATATTATAAAAATGGTACAGTTCTAAATTTTTGGAAGTGCGTTACTTAAACTCACAAGACCGACTGAAAAAAATGTCAACAAAAAGGATGAATAGCTGCCTTTTAAGAACTATAATGATATATGGCCCGATCGATTAATGTAGTCAGTGTAGTCGTTTTCAAATACCTACTAAAACGAGTTTTGTGTTAACGCTGAGAAATTTAAAAAAAATTATTATTGAATAGCCTGCTATTACATACTAGTGAGGATATCTACTAACTTAATACAGCTAAACAAAATTACCTCCTGGTTTCCTTTCATTAATATAGTCCCAATAACTGAGGTCTCTCAGTGTTGCGTTTTTTTAATGTAAATTTAAATGGATCTTTTATTTCATAACATACATGTTGACTTATACTTATTACCTTGTTATAATTATTTTTAAAATTTGTAGTAAGCGCATCACCTAAATGTTTGACTAGTGTCGTCATTTTAGCGCTGCATTTTCTAAATCGCTATTTCACATATATATTACATGTTGTAAAAAATGAAAATTGATAGGAATGTGAACATTTAGATGTTTTTAATATAAGGCAGTTTTGTATAGTTTACAGAGCCAATTTCTCTCAGTTTTTGAATTATGTAGGTCATCATTTGACTTATTATCATCTCGATACCTATTCTTCCTAATATTGTCTTAGGTCTCTATAAACAATCTACTAAAATCACAAAACTTCACTAGGCTTTTCACACAGAAATTTCTATATCAGTTTTGACTCTGCGATCTTGATGCTTTTCTCCCCATCACGGGACTGCCTCCCATCTGCCGAAGGAGTCCCCGCAGCCCCCTGGCTTCTCTTAGCCCATTGTCAAGTTGCTCCGAGGGGACTGCACAGAAATCATCAACCAATGGTAAAGGACCACTAAGACGCTCAGAATACTGAGCTAAGCGAGACTGATGTCCTACTGGTGATGTCTTCTCAATAGACTGCTGATGAGTCTGAAAGAATTCTTTTTTAGTTAATATCAGTATTGTAAAAACAATAATTGGACAATTTTCTTGTATACAATAAATGTTTATACAGTTCTTTTTAAAATAAAATTGAATGTAGCTGTGGATTTTGTTTAGTGTGTATGTGACACTTTTACTTTATTTGCCAATTAAGAGTGCAAAAAGATCTTATGTCTAATATTGAACTTACAACTTAATTACTCTTTTTAAGCACTGCAAATTGAGATATATGGGTGTAATTAAAATTATTAAAAAAAATGTCCAAAAATTAATTAATGGCCCTGTGTTGCAGAGCAATCAATGCACACTAAATACACAACAATAATTTGTAGAATACATATATGTTTTTAATGTGAGAGAATCAAACTCTCAATATGGTGCTAAATAGTAATCGAAGAGGTGACCACTTCGTATCAATGCAGCAAATTTTAACATCCAAATTTATCTATTGTTGTGTAAAATGGAAACAAACATCACCTTGCCTCTAAGTGCAGTAATTTCATCCTGTAATCTCTTCGCTAGAGCTGTATCACTTTCATAGCTGGTAAGAGTTGGCTGAGGCATGCATTGAAACACAGTAGCCAACAGATTATGGAGGGATACTAGCACACTGTCTTGCCAAGGGCGTGTGTAATACAAACTAAATGATGGATTCTCTTCTGGCTTCTGTATGTATGGTAGCACTAAAAATAAATGTTAATTTTTTCGATGACATTTATATCACTATACTTATATACACTGACGAACATATAAACTCGTCAAAGTTCAGGATTGCTTTCTAATTAATATATTTGATAAGTATGCAAACTTTTTAGATTAAACTAAATGAAACTGTCGAGACTGTCCATTAATTATAAAAAAACAACATTTAAGATCTATTTGAATTGTAGTAAAAGATAAAATTATAGTCAAGAAAACCAAATTTATGCATAGTCTCATATTCGTGAGTTATAAAAAAAAGGGTTGAAATTAATTCTTAATTTTTCACATTTGCGATTTAAATTATTGTTACCAATAGTATTGATTATTAGTTTCTACTACGGTTTCTAGAGTATACCGAAGGTTTGTAGTGACAGGTTCTTACAAAAAGTGATCCAATACCGGCAGAACTTGAGCAACCATCCGTCGTGACCCATGTATTGTTTCAACTTCCCTACGAAAGCGTTTCCTCACGTCAGTAAACATCAAAACTGAGCTGAATGAAGTGGGTGGAATAAGCGTGAGTGCACGAACAATAAGTAGGAGGCATGAAGATGCGTCAATCACACTTTTTAGACCAGAGACACAGCTCACAGACAAGTTGTGCGCGTGAACATCTTCATTGGACTGAAGAGTAAATATTATTCACCGATGAATGTAGGACATGTTAAAACGGTGCAGACGGTCGCAGAAGAGTCGTTGACGTGGAGAGAGATTTTCTCAAAGTTTCGTTGAGGAGCATGTTCCCTTTAAAAGCGGTTCGTTAATGCTGTGCGATGGCATTTCGATGATCGGGCGAACGGAACTTGTGTTCATCGACATGGTTAGTCAAAACAGTAGAAGAGTTGGTTTGACGGCACAACGCTATATAACAGAGGTTTCAGAAGCTCACATGGTACCTTACATGGAATTAATAGCTAAATTTTACTATAATGCAAGATAACACCCGACCCCACGTCGCTGTATACGTACGCGTCAGCAAGCAGCCTGGATCTTAATCCCATTGAGCATACATGGGATAGATTAAAAAAAACCTGTATATTCGAGAATTCCTGTACCCAAAACAGTGGCAGAAACTAAGAACAGAAATTTCACAAGCATGGAACAATATTCCGTAAGACCGTTTCATAACCCTAATCAGATCTATGTGAAACCGATTAGAATTTGTTTTGAAAGAAAAAAAAACCTGTGCTTCACCTTTTTTATATTGTAAAAACCAATTTTTGTTGAAGTTGAACGAACCAAACTATTGGTTTTGTATAAAAATTTTGAACACTTGGTTAAAATATTTATTTCATAGGCGTCTTGAACATTGATGCAGTTTATGAGTCCATCAGTGTATCATGTTGATATTTAAATATTTTTATTGTTCTTGACACTAATTAAAAGCCTAGAAATCTTGATATTGAGGCAAACCTTACCCATCAGTTTTTACCTAGTTATTTAAGTAGTGTTTCAAGATCACAAGGCTTAGTAATAACCATCAACAAAAAAATAGCATGAAAAAAGGAATGCAGTCAAAAATTTCATTAAGGATCATAAGATTTTTTTAATAGTTTTTACATAAACATATAAAAATTTATTACAGTATTCATACTAAATTACTTACTGAACCATTCCCTCCACTCATTTTGACCTTGAAGTTCAGGAAGCATTTTTGAAAAAAATTCTGACACTTTTTCATTTTTTACTCCTCCTGTATTCTGTGTTGCAGTGACTAAGTATAGTTTATAAAGACTGTATTCTATTTTGCGCACAGCTGTAAAAACAATACCATGAGAGTGTTTAAAGAATATAAGCTATTTTAATAATATTTTATAAAATACATTCTACATTCGATTGACAACATCCTTACTCATAATAAAAATGCCATGTTAATCCAATTTTTTTAAATATGTTGCAGAATACAAATCAACACTAACCTGGTTGGACATGTACTTCTAATTTTGAAAATACTAAACTATCTAAATGAGACCAGTATTCCCTAAGTCCAGATAGGTCAGAAACATTAACATAATGTAGCATTTGTTCCACAATCTTGTCCACTCTGAACCCTTTGTCTTTATCGACCTTCAAATCGTTATCGAAAGCTTTTACTGTGGAAGTAAAACCACGAAAAAGAAGGTATTCACGAACCAATTCATCTACAAACTGAATATGAGCCATTTCTTTTCTATAATATTTATTTTTTATTTATAAATAATATTGTTATGAGCTCATATTGACATGCAGATAGGAAACATAAATAATAATACAGATAGAGAATTTTGATGCGAAGTAAAGATGAAACAATATAATAAAATAACAAATATTGCAATTTTTTATACTTTTAGTTTAGTAAAGTGAATAAAATGTAATATAAATATAGTATATTGATACTTTTGCATTTCACTAATTGGGTTTTATAGTCTAAATAAAATATTTAAGCTTATTTATAATGGAACGTTATTTTGGAAATTCATTGTTACCAACGTAACGAAAAAAACATCGAAAATTCGAAATGTCAATCATCTTTACATAGTCAGCTGTGGATTTTTTTATAAAAAAAGTTTAACATTTAATTTTATATGTAAACAAAATGGATTTTCACAAACTGTGTCTTGCCTAAAAACGTTCAGTGTGAGTAAAGCAGGCAAGGTGGTGGTGTTGTTGGGCGGAGGTCTGTGCCGATGGCGGATCGGGAGTGTGGGGAGTGAGAGAGGAGACGGCGGTGGCGGCGGGCGCGGCTCGGAGCCCCAGGCATGCAGCGGCATGGCCGGCGAGGCTGCGGGCACGTCACGCGGCCTCCGCGTCTACAAGATCGTGGTGCTAGGAGACGGCGGTGTTGGCAAGTCCGCTGTAACATTACAGTTTGTGAGCCACAGCTTCTTGGACTACCATGACCCAACCATAGGTAAGAACTGTATTTCCAGAATTTAGTGTAATAATTAATATGATTTAGAAATACCTATAAGATTAGCTTATATTACATAAATTAAAAAGTTTAATGTAATATATGTATACAAAATTTGACTTAAAATTGATGACATGAATAAATAAACTCTACAAAGATCTTAAATATTTAATTTTTACTAATATTTTGAAAAAAAAAATAGCCTTCTATAATTTTATTCACAATTGAGGGGAGTTGCTTGTTAAACTCACGAAGTAATGAAAACATATTCTGTAAGTATAGCCTATATCATCACTTGTATTAAAAACATTGACTTGATTTAATAACTATGCATATACAACCTTCATACAACAATCTAAAACATTTTAAGAAATAGTATTCTTAAAGATTTTTTGTTTTTTGTAGTTATTAGAGGTGTGATTAGCTAATTTTAAGAACAATAAATGAAATAATTACCAAATTAACAGAATAAACAATATTGGTACTTTGTTTACATTACTTTTTTGCAGAGGATTCTTACCAGCAACAGGCAGTCATAGATGGAGAGCCAGCTTTATTAGATATCTTGGATACAGCTGGACAGGTTTGTAAATATTTATTTTTTTAGAAAAAATTAAAGTATTTGATAATAAAATATTTTTTGTTATTGTATGCATTAATAAAGGGAAATTTAACTTGTGCTGCCATTTTAAAAAAGTTTAAAATTTTGAAGGAAAAATTCTTATGTCTAATTGTAATACAAAAGTGTTGGTAAAATTGTAGTGTTATAACCGAATGCTTGTTAGGTATAAATGAACAAAAAGTCAATGTATTGCTTTACGTTTTCGGCAGGTGGAATTCACAGCTATGCGAGAGCAGTATATGCGATGCGGTGAAGGTTTCGTGCTTTGTTATTCGGTAACTGATCGTCGATCATTTCGTGCAGCCTCTGAATACAGAAGACTGTTGGCACAGGCTCGGCCATCGGAGAGATTGCCACTTGTCCTTGTTGGTAACAAACTGGACTTAGCACCAAGGTTTAGACAAGTAAGTTATTTTTTTTTATTGAATAAACGGCAATCGAGCAATCGGCTCATCTGATAGTAAGCGATAACCGCTGTCCTTGGACATTAGCAACATAATTTGCAAATGCATTGCCTGCTTTTAAGATGGGAATTTTTTAGAAGAGTGGGGGAGGGGTGAGCCTTCCACTGCATGGTGATACTTCTATTTCATACCGATTTGAGCGGTTCGAGCCAAAAAAAAATGCAGCAACCCCCGAGCCCACCGACCGGAGACTATGGCAGCTCGGAGTTGCCCTATTGCTGCTGAGCTTATGATCAATTGCAACAGGCCTCGAGTTGTTGCGGTTGCGCAGAATTGGGCGAGCGGCCAACGCAATACCTGCACTACCCTTCTCCACACACACGACACTCGTGGCTACAAAGAACAGGGAGTTGTGGCCCTACACTACTCCCAACCTGCCCCCAACAAGTCCTCCATGACTCGTTCAATATGGCTCCGAAAGCTCCATGGTGACCCACACCATGGGCAAGCTATGTGTGGAATCCTTTTAGTGTCATCCACGGTGGAGCTAAGAGGATCCAACTAGAGCCCCTTCGCTACGACAATGGAGGGCAGCACGTAATACTCTAATATAGCTAAAAAAAACAATAGAACAATGTAATTGTCTCCCGCAGGGTCCAAACTTAAGACATCCGACTTGACTTGACAGAAATTAAGTGTACTTTGCCTGAACTGTGTCCAAATTGAATAAATAATAATAATAATAATTTTGTGCAGTATCATCGCTGAAAATAATCATCAAAGGCAAAATTTCTAATAAAAAACCTTTTTTTTGTATAAAATTCCACATCTTTGTGGGTATGTCCTTCTTTGTTTGTTGTATGTTATGGAATTTTATTTAAAACAAATGCCTCAAAATGATAAAAGGCCGAAAAAAATAACATGAAGCGAAAACTAACTCACTCACTTACAAACCAGAAGACGGCGGTTAAACCTTGGGTGACCTTCTCTCAGCTCCCACTCAGTGTAATAATACAGATTACCTATATTCCATCACAGGTCACCACTGAAGAAGGGAAAGCTTTGGCCACACAGCTCGGTTGCCCGTTCTTTGAAACGTCCGCCGCATTACGACACTTCGTGGACGATGCCTTCCATGCACTGGTGCGGGAAATACGACGTCTAGAAAGACAGAGACAGGTATGAAAAACAATAACTAATATGAAATAACTGTATACGTTAAAAAAAATAGGCAAAGATTTATACTTTACAGCCGAGTGCATAATTCGACTTTATAATTATATTGGAAATATTTAGTTTCGATCGTAAAATTCGATGTAATGTTGACCGTTGTTAATAATTCAGCCTTTACTTTATTATTTTAACTTTCTTACATGAAAGTGTGAGCGTTGATTTGTCTCTCTTTTACATCGTAGTATAACATAGTTAAAAACAAAAAATGCAAAAAATATTGCTGCCTACATTATAAAACAAGTATACTAGATTATAAGACAATTAACATGGTTTTATGAAGCCAGTTTAAACAAGGAATAATAATTAGTACAAAATCATCTTTTATATATGGCTAGTAAATTTTATTAAGCATAATCTTGATTTGCTATTTATTTTTGCCTCACAAATAGATTTTAAAGATTACAACTAAATGATTTTTAAGTATAGAATCGATTATAAAACATTCTTCATAAGTAGTAATTTGTAATGTAGAAAATCTATTTATCATATATTAGATATACATATAAAGGTCGGGGCAAAAGTATTTTCGTATTTTGAATGTATTATTAGTTATCAAACCTCTTTGGCTGTACTGAATGTAACTGGCTGGTTTTAATACTATTAAATGTGACATTCTGAAGATTTCTGAAGCAATAAATGAAAAAAAAACTAGTTCCCGCCATTTTTCAATTGTTTTTCAAGCAAGCAAAAATAACGTATGCGACGAAGAAATTCGGTACATTTTAAAGTTTTTTTACAAAAAGGTAAAAATGCGACGAACGCCGCGAATAAAATTTGTGCGGTGTACGGACCTAATGCGGTATCAATAAGAGTAGCTC